>BLKR01001924.1:0-237175 GCA_011170035.1 Teleogryllus occipitalis | reverse complement strand
TTTATTTTCTATTAGATCTTCTACAATCATACAACAAACGGCTGATCGTACAAAGAACACAGCAACAATTCACCACACAAGTTAGAGTGGCCTGCCCCAGCATGGCCGAAGGTATAGCTCTTATATTGTTTCGGAAATGTTTTAGTTTGTAAAGCGTATTGAGGGATTCTCTTTCATTCCTAACCACCTGTTTGGCAGTAATGACTGTAGTTGTGAGTCGTAGTTCTTGTGAAATGTGCACTGCACTTCACTGATAACAATGCAAGGCAACGGTGGGAATACAAAACTCTCAGCATCATTTACATAAGCAACAATATCAACAGTATCAGCAACATTATCATCTGATGGCGAATACTCAATTTCTGCAAATATTTTTTTCTTTTGCGAAGTTCAGTGATCAACAAATTTCAGAAAAAAAGGCATTTGCTAATCTATTTTTACTGAATTATATTCCATCTGGAATTTTATTATTAACAATTGATATTATTTCACAGGCGCGTATGGGAATAAATTTTCAGCTTGATAAAAAGTTCCTTCAGTAATTTTTAACAATATTGCCTCTTCCACAGCTACTACTATTGTTACAAAATGAGCCTCCTTATCAGATAAGCTTACATGTATTTGTTTGTCTGACCTCCATATGCCAGAATTTCTACACAAAAGCAGAAGTGTAAGAATTCCTATCATAATTGTTATCCCAATCTGCATTTCTGAACATTTCTAGCACAAAATTGCCTAAAATAGAGAAAAAAAATCAATTTGATCGATAAGGTAATGGGCTGTTGCTGGGCTGCTAAGAGCGTAAACAGCACTACTTTAAGAAATTGCTTTTCTCTCTAGATCCGTGAGGTTATATGTGTTAGAATTTGTTGGTGTGTATTGTTGACATATATATATATATATATATATATATATATATATATATATATATATATATATATATATATATAACTTGAAGTTATATAATATTCAAAAAAACTTTCATGTTAATATCTGTTGTAATTGTACAATATTATGAGAACACTTTCCTATTATTTCTAGGGATGGAGAAGAATGGTTTCACAACCGTAGTATAATGAATAAGCTTATACTTAGAACAAATAACATGGAAAATATTGTTCCTGCCTGTGATATCGTCGTTTCTGACCTCATTGAAAGATGGCGCTCAAGTTGTGGAAAAGTATTGCCTGCTCTGGACGATGATCTGTACTTGTGGTCTCTAGAAGGTAGTTATACAGCTCCATTAAAATCAGATATTTTTGTAATTGAATTTCCTTTTAATAGAGTATGTGCCTTGCTTTGTGCTGCAGTGATGGTGTCCATTCTTGTGGGATCGCAGTACCGTGAGCACAGGGCCGAGCTGGTGCCTGCGATGAAGCACATTTCCTCCGTGGTGCGGGCCATCTTCGAGCACTCGTCGCGGCTGTCCTTGCTGCCCCCGCAGCTGGCCTACGCCCTGGGCCTCGCGCCCTGGAAGGACTTCGAGGCCGCAGTGGATGAGACGCTCGCTTCAGGTATCGCCTCCTTCAGGCGTGCCCAAGTGCGCCCGCGCAAGCGACTTGCCCGCCACTTCCCCTCATTTCCCCTCCAAATCCAGAACGGGAGGTGGGGTAAAGAGGCTTTGTACAAAAATGGCATTTGAATTATATTTATACTAGCTGACCCGGCGAACTCTGTTCCGCCTTAACAGCCGGTCCCATCTTTTCTCGCGTCGCACTCACTGTGAGAAACTACTATCCTTGTTGCACTCGTGATAATAAAGCAATTGCAGATTTGTGTGTTTCTCTCAAACAAAGAAGAATTTTTAAAAAACGCTCTGATATTAAATAGGTAATTAAAAAATCTATTACGTAGCAGAGCGTTTTTTTGGAATTGATTTTTGTTTAAGAGAGAAATACAAAGCTGTAATCATAGGGACCGGCTGTTAAAGGCAATAAATAAGCAGATCCGAAAACATACGAAAACGCGAGAAAACGTGCGAAAACGCATGAACACGTGCGAAAAAACTCGAAAAGGTGCGAAAACTCGCGAAATCACGCGAAAACGTGCAAAAACGTGCGTTCTCACACAGGAACGCTGTCGAACGGGATGAACAGTATCCTATGTCCGTCTCCTGGCTCTAAGCTTCCTGCTCACCAATTTTCAGCCAAATCGGTACAGCCGTTCTTGAGTTATAAATAGTGTAACTAACACGGCTTTCTTTTATATATATTTATCATATATATATATATATATATATATATATATATATATATATATATAGATTTATCATATTAATTATGCTCGCGAATAACCCATCTTGGACCACGCAGGACACACACTTGCACGGACTCAGTATCATTTTATCACGTTGCAGGTCTTGGATGTAACTAATCGGGGGGATCAGCATTAGGTCGAATCAGATTTTTATGTTGTTAGCCCTGGGGGATGGAGGATGGAATGAAGGAAGAATGGCCGGCACACACAGACATAAACAAACACACCCATGCCCGAGGTGGGACTCGAACCCGCGATCCTTCTGTCCGAGATCGCCACGGAACTACTGCCTAAGCGATCTCGGCTATCTGGACTGGATTATTATTATTGTTATTGTTATTATTATTATTGTTATTGTTGTTATTTCAAGTTTTTTTCAAAGGCTGCCTTGTATAATCATTTTTGCCAAGGAGTAGTAATTAGTTTTAATGGCGAATTCTTTTCGTGTTTAGTTTTGTGTTAATGTTTTATTCGTTCAGTTATTTGTTGTACACAAAAATAATGTGAAATAAATTAACAAGTCTCTTTAAGTTAACACTTCTCGCTTATGGGCGGAGAGCTCTTTGAACAGAAGAGAATAGAATAAAATCTGTTAAACCAGTACAAATAGATTCGTCTAAACTCGATCCAAAATAATTAAAAAAATAGCAGGCTATTTCATTGTACCAGGAGGCTTCAATTTGTCTGAGTCCTCTTCCTCCTTCCTTACTTGAGACAGTCTATGTCCATCAGCTCGAGGGTGGGCGAAATTATGCATTGTAGGTAGTTTTCTGGTTTTTCGATTCACAATTTGAATTTCTTGCTCAGTCCACTAATCCGAAAGTGCATTCGATTACAGGCACCACCAGTGTACCCATTGCAGGTATTTAGACATTTACGCCATTTTCTCAAAAACGGCTCCGATTTTTTCTTCAAACTTTTCATATAGATAGCGCTAATTCCACTGTTTACGATGACCTAAAATTAATTTTGCTGCATTCTTTTGTTTTTTCAAAAATACACTTTTTTTTAAAATTATCTCTCGTGCCTTTAATATGCACATGTCCAGCTGTTTGTATACATTATTCCACTTGTGAAACTAAGTGCTTCAAATAACTTCAAATGAAGTTTATCGAAAACTCGGCAATTTTCTGTGAAAAACTATAAAATTTCGTATTTTCAATAACGCTTAAAACGCGCAAAACGCAATTTTCTTATAAACACCTCCCAAGGTTTTGTAAAAAATTGCTAGTTGTGACGAGGTTTTACTCTTCTTTAATATTCTTTAAGTAATATTTCGATTCTACTATTAGGAAACAGAAAAATTGAGAACTTTAAGAAAAAAAATACTTTGGGCGACGATAGATGGCAGCTCGCAAGAGTATGCGCCAAGTCCAAATAGCTAGCCCAGACCAAAAGAATAGAAAACTAATACGAGAAAGCCTGTGCCATTCTGTAGCACCACTAAATATTATTATTATTATTATTATTATTATTATTATTATTATTATTATTATTATTATTATTATTATTATTATTATTATATCGCAACGATGGTTGATAATTTCGAAACGGGAAACGTATTCCTACGTAATAGTTAAAAATTAGATCTATGGTAAAACGTATAACCGTCGCAGGGGCTCTTGAACTAAATGATGTTCGCGTTGATTGTTTTGGTAGCTCAAGTGGTTAGACAGACCACGAGATCGGGTTAGATTCGCTGGGATTGTCAATTCTTGTAACTGTTGAAACGACATTTATATTATTATTTTATTAATATTTTATTATATCAGAAAAAATGCTTTTTCACTTTTTCTCCAAAAAACTTCTTATATAACCTAATGGCGTCTTCTTTTGTTAACAGCCAATGCTTTTGTCGAAAAACTGCTGTCTCTGAGGCACTTAAACGGAAGTGGACTACTGAGTAGAATGTTGGCTGAAGGTCTAGATCTCAAAATTATACAACGAATAGTAGCTGATTTCATATTAGCTGCTGGAGATACAGTAAGTGAATTTTTATGGAAAACTAATGTACGAGATATAACTTCTAATTCATCTTTCGTCAATTTCAAAATAAGGGTTTATGACATTGTATGCATGTCGCACGGTTTCACGAAACGAAAACTTGCTTTCATTACCATAATTACATTTTGTTCTAATTTTCAGACCGTATACACACTTCAGTGGGCACTGTACGAGTTAGCACGAAACCCCCCTATTCAGGATGAAATATATAAACAATCTTTGCTTGTAAACAGTGCCAAAGAACTGTCAGAGTTACCCCTTGCAAGATGGACATTGCGAGAAACATTAAGACTGTATCCAGTGGCTATATTTCTATCACGATACTTGCCTGAAGAATGTGAGCTGGCTGGCTATAAACTAGATGCAGGGGTGAGTAAACTGTAAGAGTATTTAACTTGCCCTGTCTTTATTTAACTTAACGGGCCCTGGCCCGACAATGAGTTTCTTTGTTAACAATTCTACCACATAAGCTATCCAGACGATTTTCTCCAAGCCTGATATTCCGCAATCGCTCTGAACTAATCCGAGAACCTGCCCTTGGGAAACGGACATTTTGATTTACGGAGGTAGGCTATTTTACATGAAGCCTCAACGTCATTTTCAATATTCTCTCAAAAATGGCTCCAATTTTTTATTAAACGTTCTCCTCGTATATCGTAAACTACGCATAAGAGAATGGTCGGGTCTCATTTTCGTTGAATTCCTGATTTTTTTTAAATTTGCGGTAAGTTAAATTTTTTGAAAATTGCGAAAGTCTTATCATTACAACATTACAGATATTTTTCCCTGAACGAAATCGGTTGTTGAAAGACAAATATTAAAATAAGGTCGTGTATAATTTTTCGAAAATGAGTCGTCTTTGTGTAATTTTTGCGTCAAACACAGGAGATTTTTAAACTATTATTTTTTCAAAAATGGTTCCACTTAAAAAAACTTCATATGTATCAAAGGACGGTCAAAAAAGTGGTGCTTGTTCCAAAGGACGGCCGGCCGGAGAGGACGGCCGTCAAATTTGCAACTTGGAATATTAGTAAAATTCTATTTTCAACCGATTTTTCGGTATCAAGGACCTACAAAATACGGATTCTGTTTACACGTGTTCAAGGAAGGAATTTACTATATATAACATTTATCCACTTCTTCGTTACTAGTGCCTGGCAGTGAGAGATTGTATGTCGAAAATTCGACTTTTTTCCTTGCCGCATTACTATACTTTATCCTGCGTAAGCAGTAGCGAGAAAGTAACTAGTGCTACTAAAACAGCACATACTTTATCGCCCTTAGTAACGGTTACGTAATACACTGAAGAGCCACTAAATCTGGTACAGACATGCGTATTGAAATAGAGAGATCTGGAACCAATCAGAATACGGCGCTCCAGTCGGAAACGACTTCATAAGACAAGTCTCCTTGCTTTGTGCTGCAGTGACAACCTCATGAATTCATGGACCCTGCATGTCAACAGGGGACTATTCAATCTGGTGGAGGCTCTTTGATGGTATGAAGCGCGTGCAGTTGGAGTGGTATGGCCCCTGATTCGCCTCGATACAACTCTGACAGGTGACACGGACGAAAGCATCCTGTCTGATCACCTGCACCCATGGGCACGAGTCCATTGTGCAACTCGACGGACTTGGGCAATTCCAGCAGGACAATGCGACAGCCACACGTCCGGAATTGCTACAGAGTGGCTCCAGGAACACACTTCTGAATTTAAACTCCTCCACTGCCCACCAGTATCCGCAGACATGGACATTATTGAGCATAACTGGGATGCCTTGCAACGTGCTGTTCAAAAGAGATCTCCATCCCCCTCGTACACTTACGAGTTTGTGTCAATTTAATTCCATCACTGGTTAAGACATTAGTCCAATCCATGACACGTCGTGTTGCGGTTTCTCTACGTGCTCGCGTGAGACCTACACGATATTAGGCAAGTGTACCAGATTTTTTGGTTCTTCAGTGTATTATTATACCTCAATTTCTGTCGATATCATCACATCAAATCATTATTTTTTGTAAAACTCATTACAAATCGTAAAACAATAGGGGGGAATACCAATTATTTTCACGCAAATAGAAGTTAATATACGACCCAGCGGGCGCCTTCGTTCTGAGAGAGGCGCAAGCTCGGCGATGTTTCATTGCGTTGTAGCTAGCGTGAAGCTGTGAATGCAACAACCGGCCATTCGTTCGGCTTGTAAACATAGCGAATATTTTCTTACCATTTCTTACAAAAAACTCCTTTTTTGCCATAACTGTTACTGTTTTTGAGTTTTCATTGTTAAGGCTTTTGATAAAAGTTCTTAGTTCGGTGATCGTTGCTACGGTGCTACTTCTCGTTTGAAATTAATACTTTTTTTTCAAAAGCCGCTTCAATATTTTTTCTCTTTTCTCTACCGTTAGAGAAAGGGTCGCTTAAAAGAATGACATGGGTCTCATTTTCGTTTAACTCCGAATTTTCGGAAGTTGTAAATTTCGCAATCATGTGAGAAAGTATTGCTGTTGTAGTACCTCTAGTTTTTAGTTTGGCAACATTACTTGGAAATTGTACACATTACATGTTTGCAGACTCTGGTGATTCTGTCCTTATACACGAGCGGGCGAGACGAAAGGAATTTTGCGGAGGCGGAGAGGTTTTGGCCCGGGCGGTGGGCGCGGGGCGTGGACGGCGCCTACGAGGGCGTCGCGGCGCCCTACGCGTCCATCCCGTTCGCGCTGGGCAGCCGCTCCTGCATCGGACGCCGCATCGCCGAGGCGCAGCTCGCACTCACCATTGCAAAGGTACAACTCGCTTTTGGTTCAGGCTCCCTGGCCGTTAGTCCCGTTAGTGTAGTGAATTGCTCAAGTGCGCTGGGCAACTGCTCCTACATCGGGCCGTTAGTCCTGTTAGTATAGTCAATTGTAACTGCGTTAGCGATCTCGGCTATCGGAATCGGCTATTAGCCTCATTAATATTGTTTTGTCCGAAGGGTCGCGGGTTCGAGTCCCACCTTGGGCATGGTTGTTTGTCCCTTGACTTTGTGTGTGTGTTGTCGCGGAGGGCCTCGCGTTCTGCTGACCCCAGATCAGAGGAGCCCGCAAGTGTGTTGGTCTAGTGTGTGGTCGAATATGCGTCCCATCGGGACGTAAAGGGTAACCGGCTGTTGGCTGGATAAAGCCCTAGAAAAATTGTTTTGAAATCTTGATCATGCCGGTCTTGCCATCATGCCATCTTATACATGCCGGTTCATATTCGGCTATTGATCCCACCCCCCGGTTGACTCCATAATCATAATTAGCTCCCTTGAAGATTTAATTGACTCCAATGTGTTTCTCCCAACACCATTGAGAACTCTCCACTAGACTATAGCATTTTCAATTTACTCTAAAATGTACGATATTTAGTGCATTATCTGTGGCGTCGATGCCACACTCTTTTCATGTATCAAGTTAACTTAATAATAATAATAATAATAATAATAATAATAATAATAATAATAATGTTTATTGCTGGCGAGGCACATGCCGTAAGGCCTGCTCTTCCGCTTAACCACTTAATATTTACATTTACATAATTATGGGGTGTTTGAAATATTTTCTGAAATTGTTTCAGCTCATGAAGAATTTCAAAATGGAGATTCTGAACGCTAATCCAATTGAACTCACTCTGCGGATGATCGCAGTTCCCTCAGAGCCTCTTCAGCTGAAGCTGACGAGCAGATAACACTGAAATTTTTGTGTTACGGACGAAAATGTTTTTATTGCTAATAATTATGTAATAAATGCGTAAGATAAGATAAAATGATGGATTAAGATAATATATTTTAAAAAGAACTGTGTATCAGGTCAAATAAGGAAGTTAATCTTCATAATGTTCTACAGTGGGTGATACAACAGGTGAAATACAATAATTCACTTATTTTATCTCGTGAACAGTTTTATAACGGCCTTCGTATTTACCACTCAGAACTAAATATTATTTATGCAGATGTATGCGACTACCTGTTGTTACCTACAGTTAAAGAATAATTGAACTTCAGATACTTAACTGCAAGCTGTTAAGCAGCTAGAAGACTGACAGAAAGCCATTAGCTTCATTTAAGTACAATAATAATTATTATAAGAATACTTTAAATTGCTTCAATGCAATAAGAAGCAAGTTGCCATTGATTATTAAATGATACCAATAATTATATAAATATTTATATTTTTCGTTTTATTTAATTACATAACGGTACCATAATTGTGTAATTTATGACAAAATTATTTTCTATGTAATCGGATACATGATATATTATGAATAATCAAACATACTAAGTGATTTGTTGATTACTGATATCATAAGCTTGTAAAATTGTATATGTTGTATTAAAATAAAAATGCTAAGTAATATATTGAAAATGTATGCCTGGCATCTATCTACATTACTAATTTCCCTTGCGTACAGAAGTTGAAAGAAAATTATGCTGCCTCCGGCGATGTGATATTCTCGAGTTTCAGGAACTCGAAAAAAAAGTATAGATTTTGACTGAAAAACGTAAATATTTGGTTGTTATTAGGCAAATTCTCATACTACACTTACAGACTGAATTGACATACTCACTGCATCAATACTTGCGTCAGGATGGCGTCATGCAGAAGCAAGGGTCCAAGAAAGAAGCTGCTCATCATTAAATATTTGTTATTTACTTGTTGCATTATGGAACAGCAACTTCTTTTCAGACTCTTGGTATCTGCAAAAACTATTGTACTGTACACTAAACTAGCCCTATCAAATTAGACAAATCGAGTGGAAAAAATCTTGGTGTTTTGAAACTTGGCGTGATTGTTTGTTGGTACCTACTGCATAACATACTAAAAATCTTGAAATTGGGGGGGGGGCGGATAAGTCGAGGACGGGGCGGCCGTTTGAAGGTTTTCTGAACTTTTTTGCATGCACCTCCATAAATATCAATCACCAAAAAATCAATGTATAGAAAATTATAATCCATACAAAATTAAGTAGATAAAATTTCCTACAATGTTCCGATAATGTTTTGTTGTAAAATTAACCATTTTAGTGTTATAGGATTGAAAAGTTCTTGTTTTTATTTACAGGCCTAGTTATCTCCCTTATAAAAATGTTTTGATTAGTTCAGTGAACGGAAGTAATTTTATTTTTTCACCATTTATCAACAATATTTTGCAAGTTTTGTCAAAATAAAGAACATTTTACACCTTTACAAATCTTATTTTCTACTAAATAGACTTACGATATCCGTGGTCATTGGAGTTTGAGATTACCTCGGGCACGAAAACTGATAATCCATAATTTTTTGATAAGGATCGGTTACAAATATTTAGTAAAGAATTGTGTACCCTGCCAACATAAAACATTGCATACGGAATCCGACCCCAGAATTGCGCCTCACCCTCCAGTTTTTTTAATCGCGAGAAACTCGTATGAATACTAGATTTTGGTGTCTTGTAGCATTATACACTTCAGAAGCCAAAAGTTGTCAGATCCAAGACACACGTATCTCTATGTATGTCGACGCGCTGAATCAGAATCCGAAGTCAGAATTGAGCCACCACTTTCGTTTTTTGAAATCGCGAAAAAACAGTGAAATTTACAATTTACAACTTCACGGTCGTTTTTCGCGATTTAAAAAAAACTGGAGGTAGCGCAATTCTGGCGTCGAATTCGGATTCATCTCTTTGGCTTGCCTAGTGTGAGTAGAAACATGTCAACGTTTGGGTTTGACCACTCCCCAAAACAAACAAAAATTGAATGTCAGGGTATTTTTTGCGATTTAAAAACCGGAGGGTAATGGTGCAATTCTGACTTCAGATTCGATTCAACGCGTCGACATACATAGAGAAACCTGTGTCAAGAGTTTGGGTCTGACAACTATTTTTATTTTGTGTGCCTGCGTATTTTTCCAATCTCGTATTGTGATAAGGTGTCTTACGATACTTCTGTCGTAAATGACTATTTGACAACCATTAGTCCAGTCGGTACGGACTGAAAAAAAGGAGTTACCTAGAAAAAGATCATAAAAATATTTTTCTTTGGTTATGTTTATGTAGCCGACCTGGATGGCCGAGGTAGCTAAGAGCGAGTACCGGCTCAGCGCTTCGGTCCGAAGGGTCGCGGGTTCGAGTCCCGCCTTGGGCATGGTTGTTTGTTCCTTGACTTTGTATGTATTGTTGCGGAGGGCCTCGCGTTCTCCTGACCCCAGATCAGAGGAGCCCGCAAGTGTGTTAGTGTATGGTCGAAGATGCGTCCCATCGGGACGTAAAGGGTAACCGGTTGTTGGCTGGATAAAAGCCCTAGAAAAAATGTTTATGTACCCAGGCACTAGTTAAAAAAAAAGTTCGACCTCCCAGACCTTGGGCTAACTCCAGAAGGCCCGAAAAACCGGAATTTTTTCTGACTTGTTTCGTTTTTTTTTCTGAAGTTCTTTATCCTTGAGTCCTGTGAAAAAAATTAATCAAATCAATTTTAAAGAGGATAAAATTTTCTACAACTTTTATGTAAAACATTTTTTCAGTACCAATGACCAAGCGAGTTAAGTCTTAAAAAACGCTTTTTTTTCAATTCTCAAAGTTGCAAAAATACAAGTTTGTGAAATTATAATCAACTTATATGTAATACTATTACATGCTCATCGTGGGTATAAACTTTGCCTCTCAAATGTACCCATTGCCCACAATATTAATATTAAAAAAATATTTATGCATATATGTGTGTTCGTGTTCCAGTTAAACTCAACACGACAACAATGTAATTTCAACAAAACTTGGTGTACATTATTAATACTTGGGGTATTACAACGGGGAAAAGAATACACGAGAGTTAAGCTGAAACACGAGCACACATAGAATTTGTGGAAGTTATTTAGTTTCGGTAGGGGAAATGAACATTTAAATACGTAAGATAGAATTATTAGTAGTTCATGTTGCAAAGAGGTTTAGTCAATGCGATTATGAAGATAAGTCAAAATAGAAATGTCCATCCGAGAATTCGGAAAGTGATTTACTATAATTTGTGTTATATTATTATTCGGTTTAGAGACATCAACTTTGTTTATTTATTAATTTTATTACTATTTCGATATTCGGATTAAAGAGCAAGATCTTAACATCTAGACTTAAGAACGGAAGATTCCCGGTGGAATTCAAGATTCTTCGTGGGAAAACATCACTTCAGTGTCATCGCAGCTTCATCGTCCTCACGAACCGAGGCGTCGTACAAATAAATTCAAGAAGCCTTCAAAGAGTAAATCAGATAAACATTTAAAAGACCTTAGTATATCAAAAAATTAATATTTCAATTTAATTGCATTTCAATAGAAGTAATCGCGCAAAGTTAAATTTGTAAAGAAAATAATAAACTTTGATTAAATTAATGTTCAATCAATAAACCATATAAACATATTATTGAAAAAAGGACGATTTATTTCATAGACTCCGCAGGCCAACCAGTTTTAATTTTAACACTTTTGTTTTCAGAGAAGACCCAGTCCGTACGGGATAGGACGTCGACCCATGTAATTATTACTCAAGAATGTAAGAATTTTGAAGCCAGCATGTATAAAATTTAAAATAAAAATTAAGTTGTTTTAAGTTTGAAATATTTTCAAACATAAGTAAGAAATGTTTTCAAAAGGACTTCCTCAGCTTACAGTAAATGCCGATATCAAGAGAGAGGCGTATGGGAACGTTTGGCCAACATAGTAGGGGCAGATTGTTTGTCTCTCTCTCTCTTTCCCTTTATCTCTACGTCCAGAGACGCAAAGTTGTCTAGTGAGACACCAACACACAACGACCCTTCGAACCGAAGCGCTGAGTCGCTTAGCCACTTTGACCATCCAGATCGTCTATTGCATTAATAAATACCCAAATATATGAAAAAGTTTCAAAGCACAAATTCAAAAGACAAGTATAAAAAATCTGCTTACTATTTCTAAACAATCGCCTGCTATATTATTTCAGTAGTATACGTTGCGGCTCTCACACGCAACCAATCTTTATAATTGAGGTCTCTAAAGAAAGAGAATTTCACAACGTGACGAATTGCACTTTGACTTTAAAAATATGAAGGATTTGTTTAAAAAAGCACCTAAATATTGTCAAATGCAACCTGCAATACTTAGCCGTATTATTTTGAATCTGTATCGGTAAATAACTTCTAAAAGAAGGGTTTCAAGACATTCAAAACTAAAATTTTGAGACAAAATGCTTCAAAGAAACGTTTCTCACACTAATCTATAGGATGAGATCATCTTGAAAATTCTATTACATTTTTGTTGGTTCGACGCTTTTCGATTCTACCCCACCAGTTCAGAGCCTGTAGAATCTGCAACTGTATGTGAAATTAAACTAATTATTTGATATTATACGCGATTGAATTATAAGGGGTGTACCTCTCTCTTCCGTAATAACGTAAAATAAGAATAGTTAGTATTGACAAGGGTGTATTGTATTGTTATTCATTACATATACAAAAACAAACACTTGTTATTGCAGTATTCGTGTACCTACTCTGTTTTTGTCAAAATATTTAATTTAGTGTAATATTGAAGAAGAGTATTTTATTGGTTGTTTTTCAACAGTATGCGTGCCGGATTTTGTAAAACATTTTTTGTGGTTTTGTTCAGCAGCATTTTTGCTGCTGCAATTCACTAGCGCGTTACGAATGCGTTAGGTATCTTTCGCACGGTATAATTCTTGAAGGCTAAATATATCTCGAACAATTATACTTCAGCTGTTTCAGTGACCTGCGTTTCGATACGATTTTCATCCAGTTCCCTCGATCCATTGAGTAAACGCTGAGATATGGCCTCGTGATTTTCTTCTGGATTTGAAATGTAGCTTAATTATACCCACGTTTTGTTGTGCCCTCATTTTGCTAGTTGCAAGGGAGTAGGTTTAAGAGGGCGAGAATTTTGTCGGAAATACCATAAATACTAATCCACAGTTCTTTTGCTGAAGCAAATATGTTTTCAGTTATCCACAAGTTTTTCTACTTTTCAAATGTTGCAAATCACGATGTTCGAATAGTACCATTATTCGTAATTCAACTAAATGTAGTAAAGGAACGGCGTAGAGATACTAGAGTTCAAGAGAAACACTACCAAATTTGCCTTTCCCCAATACGTTACATACAATTTTTACTGTTTTTGACAATTCAATACACTTGTTAGAATTTAGCTGCAAAAATACTAAAAATGTAGTTGCTGATGGTCGTGTAGCCGCAATCGTTGCTCAGCATTTTATCTTCGTCTCATCAAAAAACACCGAAAGAGTAATTCTCTTCCTTTCTTTCCAATAGCGCTACACACCAGTTATGACCTTGGCATATCATTGCGTTATCGCGGTGCTGCCGGAGTCTGTGGTGCTACAGAGATTAATTTTTTATGTGCGACATGAGTGTTACATCAGACTGACTTTGAATTACACTGTGCAATTAGTGCCACAGAGAATGCTACGAAGTATTATATTCTTTTATTACAAACTACGAGGGTCCTAGAAAACATCTCTTCGAAGAGCTTGGAATACAACCACGGCCTTCCCTATTTATTTAAAAATCTGCATTTTGTCAAAATTGACATCAATGTACCCAAGGGGGAGGGGGTCAAGGAGATTCACCCCCATTCCGCAATAAATTGATCTCTTTTTAAAACTAACGAGATTTCGCAGCATTTTGAAAACCTCTTAGTGTTATTTCTCCACTATTACTAATACATATCTTGAGCATGACATTTAAATAACTACAATTTCAAATTTGGGACGTATCTTAAAATTTCGAACAGCAAGTATGTACGAGAAAACTGAAAAATTGGAAAATTGAAGTAATGATGCACAGCTATCTAGGGAGCATTATTGTTTCATTTTTACTTTCTCGTGTACGTACGTATATACGGAGTAATATACGTAGTATAGAGAAACTTATGTAATGCTGTAGAAAATCGATTTCGAGATTTGAACGGAAATATACGTTTGGGATCCCCTTACACCGAAAAAGTGCTTTTTTTCCTCAAAGCTCCGTCTGTCCGCCTGTCTGTCTGTCAGCCCGTCCGTCTGTCCGGTGTATGTGAACAACTAACTAACTAACGCCTAAACCATGCGTAGTTTTTTTGTTGTTTTTTCAAATTGAAGAAACACTTGTCGATCTGGACTGAGTCAAAGCTCTGCAATTTTGAGAAACTTTCATTAATTTTTGGGGGTGCTTTACATGAGGCCCCCGGGACATTTACAAAATTTTCTCAAAAATGGTTCAAAATTGTTTCTTTACATTTCTTGTACAAATAGAGTAAAATACACTTTTAAAGGTGGCAAGTATTTCACTGTTAACTCTGAATTTTCGAAAATTGCAAAAGATTGAATTTTTTGGCATCGTTCTACAAGTACAATATTGAAGATAAAGATTTTTCTTTCAAGTAAATTTTTTCTCCATTGTTAGTTCTTTCATTAAGGTAAGACAAATTTTAGGAAAATGTTAGTAGTTTTCGCGCAATATTGCGTGCACATGTGCAATATTAAAGAATAACAAAAACAAGATTTTCTCAAAAACGGATCCAACTTTTTCTTTAAATTTTCGGTAGGGATATTGCTAAATGTACTCTATAATATGACATAAACGCTATATTGCTCTTTTCTTTTGTTTTCCAAAAACATATGTCATGGTTTCTAAATATACACACAACCCCTTCACTCCCTTCCTTATAAATACACATAAATTTACTTTTATAATATTTGAATCCTTGTCTTCCTAATACGGGTTGTGATACACCATTCCAACGAATTTATACATCGTGAGTTCGCAAAATCGATCCTATACAGGAAATCGAGAATAATATTACTATTACTTCAGGAAGATGTATTTATTTTAATTATTCCCTATCATTCAGGTAGTTGCTATCTAA
Organism: Teleogryllus occipitalis; assembly: GCA_011170035.1. Classification (NCBI taxonomy): domain Eukaryota; kingdom Metazoa; phylum Arthropoda; class Insecta; order Orthoptera; family Gryllidae; genus Teleogryllus; species Teleogryllus occipitalis. The sequence continues at coordinate 222,023 of BLKR01001924.1, read as the reverse complement.
TAATAACTCCATGAAATTTCTGTCATAAAACCGTATGAAAATACCGGTTTGGTTTATTCCGTATTCACTTGACAAAATATTCAGTGTATTCTACCTCGGTTGTAACCACATCAAAACATGTGCATACATGACAAAAAAGAACAAACACATAGAATACCCTTTGGAAAATGATCTACAATCTAATATTTACGAAACATATTTTCTTTCAACATTCACACAATGATTGCTAACGTTCACACGAGAGCACTTTCCGAGTTTGAATAATTTAAAAACAAATGAATGGCCATGTCTTTCTCTAAGGTGTTAAAAACTAATAATCTTGGCCTTGCTATAAATTTTGATGATAGAAAAACAAAATATAATGTTTTTAAACTTCCCTTTTTGCCGACCTGGATGGCCGAGGTGGCTAAGAGCGAGTACCGACTCAGCGCTTCGGTCCGAAGGGTCGCGGGTTCGAGTCCCACCTTGGGCATGGCTGTTTGTCCCTTGACTATGTATGTGTTGTCGCGGAGGGCCTCGCGTTCTGCTGACCACAGATCAGAGGAGCCCGCAAGTGTGTTGGTGTCTAGTGTATGGTCGAATGTGCGTCCCATCGGGGCGTAAAGGGTAACCGGCTGTCGGCTGGATAAAAAGCCCTAGATAAAAAAAAACTTCCCTTTTTGCTGCACGACGATTGGCTGCTACTGCTGTCCATATTAGTGGCGATTAGTTCACATTATTGCATTTATGAGTAAATGTGATTTAAATTATGTCTTATAAAGTTTTCACGCGAACTCAAAATTTTTCTTAGAAAACGAGCTCAAAATACTGCATTTTCAAAAATGCTTAAACGACATTTTTTGAAAAACCGCTCCAAATTTTTTCTTCAAACATTTTGTATGGATAGAGCTAATTACACTGTTTAAGATGACATAAAATTAATTTTGCTGTATTATATTTTTTCAAAAATCAAATTATTTTTTTAATATCTCACACCGTTAACATGCAAGTTTTCAGCTATTCGAAAAACACTATTGAATTAGTAAATGAAAGTGTTTCAAATGACTTCAAATGAAGTTTTTCGAAAAATCAAACAATGTCTGTAAAGAAAGCTTCAAATTACGCATTTGCACTAGAGCTTAAATGGCATTTTCTTAAGAATGGCTCCAAATTTTTCAATGAAAATTGCCATTAGGACGAAGTTTTACTCTTCTTTCAGGTTATTAATGTAATATTTCCGTTCTACTACACTAAAATTTGAGAATTTTTTTTTCAAAAAAATGTATTTTGGGCGGCGGTAGATGGTAGTTCGCAAAAGTGTGTGACAAATCCGAATAGCTAGCCCAGGTCAAAGAACATAGAAAACTAATACGAGGAAGCCTGTGCCATTCTGTAGCACCACTAGTTACTTTCTCGTATACGTACGTAATACGGAGTAATATGTATAGTATAGAGAAAGATATGTAATGCTGCTGAAAATCGATTTCGAGATTTCAATGGAAACACACGTTTTGGGATCCCCTGATATCGAAAAAGTGTATTTGTTTTGTTTTTTTACAAAACGTCTGTCCAACTGTCTGTCTGTACGATGTTAGTGAACAACACTAGCTCCTAAACTATGCGTACGGTTTTTACTTTCTCGCCTTATGAATTCTTCTTAAGGAGAGAAAGTTATCTAATCGTGTGCCAGAAAACGGCAAATTTTCGCCAAAAATCTCATATTGCCGGGCTCTTGTAACAAAAAATAGATAAATCCTGTTGCTAAATTTAGAAAAAAATTCTCTAACACGTGGTGTAGCCAGGATCCATGTTTTGTTTGTTCATGATACCCATAAATCGATTGACGGCAAAACGTCTGCCCGTCTGTGGTCAACGTTAGCACCTAAACCGTTTAATCGATTTTCTTCAAAATTGATAATCCCCAATCGATCTTAATGAAAACGTGACAGGGATTTTCAAACGGATATTTGGACTATTGAGGGTACTTCACATGAGGCCTCAAAAAATTTTCAAAATTTTCAGAAAAACGGCTCCAAATTTTTTTATCAAACTTTGACCTCGAATTACTTAAGAGAATGGTGGTAGTCTCATGTTCGTTGAAATCAAAGTTTTTTTTACAATTGAACAAGTGCAATTTTTCGGGCGTCTTCCTACTTAATATTAAAGTTTAAATAAGGATATTTAAATAAGTTCATGTTCAAGTTTTAGAAAATATGAGTTGTTTCCACGCCATTTTACGCGAAATATATGCAGGTTTTTTTCTCAAAAACCGCTCCAAATTTTTTCTTTAATTTCGCTCCTCATATGTAAAAAGAGACGACGTGCTACTCACATTTTCAGCGAACTCTCCGTTGTTTCGAAAATTGCAAAAAGTTACCATTTCAAAACTTCAAAATTGGAAATAAAGATTTTTGCTTTAAATAAAATGTGTTGTAAAAAATCAGCTCTTTAAGAAAGGTCATGTACAATATTTTTGGAAAAACGAGCTGGTTTCGCTTAATAAAAATCTGAAATTAATACAATTTCTATTTTTTTTCCTAAAAAAACGCTCCAAGTTTTTTCTTTAAATTTTCTCCACAAATGTAATAAGGGACGGTAAAAAATACGGTGCTAGTCTCAATTTCCGTCTTCCGTCGTGAAGGCTAGGCGGCGGTGTTTTTTATTCGCTCATAAAATAATCAGTATCTATGGCACAAAAACTAAAAATAAACCATCGCGTCAATTGGAAAGTTTTCTAAGTATTTTGTTTTACATTTTCTCGAATTATTGTAAATATTACCGCAAATGTGAATTTTTTGTAATCTCTCGCTTAGGGAATTCGTCATTGGTTTGGGGTTGAAATTGGTTACCATAACAAGAATGTTGTTATTAAACAATGTGTTTCTTTTGATCCAGCCGAAAATATGAACCCTACAGCCATTTATCAGTGGAATATTGAAAGAAAATTATGTATAAGTGTCTGTACGTGTCAGTCATAATCAGAGTCGTAGCGAGTGTCCCTGGCAAGATTTGAATTTTGCGCCCCCAAGATTTATTTTCTAGGAAGAGAAACAACACAATAACTTTGAAAGTCTAATTCACTATTATGTAGAGAGGGAAATAATAGGAGTTCGTTCATTTAGTCATACATTATCTCTTAAAAGTTTGCTTTTCTGGCTTTTTCTCAGACCAATTTGTCAAAAACATGGTCTACATTAATACTTTTTGCAATACGAACTCAATCGACAGTATAGCAAAATTACTCAAACGTTCTTGACCAATCTGCGATCATAAATAATTTTTTATTCATTTCATTCTGCTGAAACATCTTTCACAGCGTCAATGCTAGGCGAAGGACAATGTCTACTTTGGAATAAATGTTTACTATGACATATTCTTTATGGCAATTAAGAAGTGAATTTTTTAAATCAGGCAATAATGATTTTATTTGGTGTTTGTAGATTTCAACCTCTAAACACAACTCGTTGGCATTTAAATCTTCTTTGTATTTTAATGCGAGATCAGTTGCAGATTTCTTTAGTTCAGTGGAGGAGTTTTGGTGTAACGAAAGTCCTCTAAGGCAACCAGAAGCTACGCCAGCTAAACTTCGAAATCTCCATCCCATTTGCTGAATAAGTGTGTCTAGTACACAGAGAAGCTGAATTTTAAACTTCTGAAGTGGAGTCATTATGGTCGCATCATTCGAGGCCCTTTTCTCAAACATTGTGTCTTTAACCTTTCGTTTATGCTTTTCAGAAAATTTCGCTTCGATCGATAGCTCGCTAGCTAGATTTTTTGCTGAATCAATACACAACTCTAGTTATTTTTTCTGAAATCATTCGAAAAATTCACCAAGTCCTGCGCTTGTTTTGATGCAACCTCAATAGAATGGTTTTTCTCTGTAAAATGTCAATACTTCTAAGAATATAATCCCATGTGACCAGTAAACGAATAAATTTTAAATTAATCATTTTTAACATGATTTTAGCTGAAGAGACCGAATCAACTGTATACGTTCTTCTTTCATCGGTTCCTTTTGTAATAGTATGTAATGTTTTCATTATTTACGTTACTTAAGTATACAATGCGTGATTTGAATTGTATTTTGATGACCATTTCGTATGAGAATGACCCTTCAAAGTCAATTTTAAATTTGATAAAACGTGCCAACGTTCAATCAATTCGGAAATTTTTTAAATATTTCGCACTTTGCCGATAAACGTAGACATATCTGGTGTTCCACAAAACGCATGAATTCTAACTAAATTTAGTGAGTGAACACTACATGATAAAAGCCTGGCATGTTCATTCAGTTGTGAGAATCGCGTTTAAACTCCTTGAGCCTCCTTGGTCTGCCATGTTAGTGCCATTGTCATACGACTGTCCCCTGCAGTACAACAGTATCAGACCATCTTTGCTTCATATATTTACAATTCCGACTATAAGTCCACTACCATTTTTTATCAATTTTTATAAAAGATAAAAAACTGTCTTCAATCGTAAACTTTTCATTATTTGTATCTACATGACGTACAATTTCTAACATTTGTCCTTGGTGGCTGTTATCTGGAGTACAATCAAATGAGATACTGTAATATTTTGTTTGCAGAATTTTCGCCACAATTTTAATTTTGACTGCTGATCCTAGTGCAGAAATTATTTCGTTTTGTGTAGTTGGTGAGAAGTACGAAATTCTTCCTTCTGCAATAGAGGACACATCTTTCATCTGAGGACTGTGATTGGCCAGAAGTTCTACAGTATCCAAACCAGAGTTACGATGTCCAATTCGTTCGACTCCTCCTCTAAATCCCAGGTTGTTTTTGGCACAAAACAGCACTACGTCTATTACTACTTTTAGAATGTATCTCCACTTTTCTTTTTGTGCAGATATACCGCATTGCAACTTGTCTAAAGTTTTACTTTTAATCAGTCTGAGTTCTTCTATTCTTGGATTTTAATGTTTCCAATCTCGAAAACCTTTTGAAAAAATGTTTCAAATAATAAACTGGGAAAAAGGAAATTTGGCGTTTTAACTGTAAGTAAGCAACATCCTCTCTATTTGCTCATTATTTGAGAAGGTCCTTGTAGGGACCCCAATGTGCTGAATGTGTGAAACCAATCACCTGAAAAAGTCCTGTCATCATCAGTCATTGAATGCCTAAAATCACAGTATTTTCCTTGCTCTGGTCATCACCTAACACATCACCTAACCTTGCCATATATTTTATGGTCATTATAATTTATGCACCGTGGCTTATCTAATTCAGCGTCTTCCAAATCTATTTTTTCCGGTACAATGCCTGAAAGCAAAGCGATTGTGAGACTATGAATGTGAGTTGACTCGATGGAATAAAATTAAACTTTTGCCCGCGGCACCTAACATAATACCAAAAAATAATAGTATGCCTACCATGATTTTCTTTTTCATCTGAAACTGTGTCATTGTCAAGGTCACTATTGTTCTTTTCTTCTTGTCTATCCACTGAGGCATCGCCATCTTCTCTAAAGAAGCTGAGGTGTCAGTTTGCAACTGAGATGTACTAGCCGCGCTAGTACTACAAAAAAAAAAAAAAAAAAAAAAAAAAAAAAAAAAATTTTTTGAGATATAAAAATGGGAGTTATTATTCGATGTGCATTTTATTCCCGCTCGATCGCACAGTGTTACCATTGCTACGGTAATCACGGACTGTCACATCTGTGGCCACATCTTATGGACGTAAATATATATTTCATTGAAATTTATGTTACTACCGACTTTTTTGTCCTAATTTAAATTAAATCTTAGATATTGTTTATATATATATATATATATATATATATATATATATATATATATAAGATTTAATTTAAATTAGGACAAAAAAGTCGGTAGTAACATACATTTCAATGAATAGTTTCAATGTTTTTAAATTTATTAGTTTCTCATCAAACATTTTGATGACAATTCAAAATATTTCATGATAAATATACAAATAATATCTGAATTTATTTTAGAGTAATTCTTTTTAAAACCTACTGAAAAATGATTTGTTAAAAACTAGAAAATTGTGTTCAATCTTAATATTTACAAATTTATATTTTTTAATAAAATAAATCTTACTACGTACTATGATTCAACTCTGAAACATTTCGATAGTAATTGAAAAATTTTAATTGCCAAAAGACCTATGAAGGGATTTTTGAGTTATTTATTGTTTCTTTTAAATCTGTTGAAAAAGATTTTTTTCTCAAAAAAGCTTTTAAAGTCGTCAGAAACCGTCTAGATGTGATTGGCGTTTGTGACGAAAATTTAAATGACGGTCAAGATTTTTTATTTTCATTTTAGGCTTCGGTTCAAATGTTGTGTGTTAACTTAGATCCGCCGTTTCTAATCTGTGTGGGCGACTATCGTAATCAAGTGCAAGTTAGTTTTAATGTGAGTTAGCACCATGTTTTACTTTTGTGTGCCTGTGCCCCAGCAGCCCGCAGGCTGTGCGATTGAGAAGTGCGCCCCCCCCCCCCGCCGGGTTGCGCCCCTGGCAGCCGCCCGCCACTAGCGACGACGGTGATCAAAAATCATATTAGGAAAATGGATCACGGGATAGGTCAATTAATGGATTACACTAGTTGCCCAACGTTTCGGAATATTTTATTCCATCATCAGGGCTTACTAATACATGTACTGGTCAAACATAATGTTCCTCCACAGCACAACTCCAATACAGAGTTGCTGAAGAGTTGTGCTGTGGAGGAACATTATGTTTGACCAGTACATGTATTAGTAAGCCCTGATGATGGAATAAAATATTCCGAAACGTTGGCAAACTAGTGTAATCCATTAATTGACCGATCCCGTGATCCATTTTCCTACTACTTATTAACGATCGTGATTTCTACAATGGTCAAAAATCATATTAGTGTGGTGGTTTAAATGTCATCGTAGTATATTTATTTATTTTATTTATTTAGTCAAAAACAGTCAAAAACTGTATGTGACGTATGGGGGAGAAGAAATGTGACGTATGGAGGGAAAAAATATTACTTACGTAGTGATTATATTTCATGTGCATCCTTAGGAATCATTGTATTACATGCTGCATAACTGTTTCTATACAATTAGAAACTATACTGAGCGTCGCAAGGAAAGTACTATTAATTTTAACAGTGATATTTAAAACATTATTTACCATTTGGACTGTAACAATGTAAACAACCTGTAAAAAGTATTGTACCGCAGCCTCTGGGTCAACCCCCATCCCGATCAGGTTTTTCGTCCAGTTTCCCTGATCCTTTGAGCAAATGCTGAGATGGCCCCTTGTTTTGCTTCTGGACATAAATGTAACATCATTATCTGTGCACGTCTTCTAGAATTCAGTGGGAAATACAATTATTCAAATTATCGTTTCCATGTCGCGGCAGGAAGTCAGGAAGTATTATTCCTTGATGGACAGAATGGATAAGAGCCCGAAATTAATTGCTGATTTATCTTTGAAAATAGATTTTATTAAATTAAAATAAAAAATAAATTACTGAAATTGGTCGTATACTGTTTCCGGTTGCGAAAGTTGTACCCATTACTCCTGTGTGTCATATGTCAATTTAAATTGCCTAAAGTGAAACCACTAAAAGGTAAATAGTAGAGAAATGTAAATGAAATTTCACAGCGAATAATGAAGCTATATTTTGCGTTCATCGTTTTTGACTCGTTTGGAGTTAAAATATCGTGATTAGTAAAGGTATTGCTTTCCTTGTTTCGAAGCGTTTGAAGTAGAGGCGAATATAATTTTTTGTTCTCAAAACCGTTTCCAAACTTTTCTCCTTTTTACCTCTGATAGGGCAAAGGACACTTAAAAACGGTCCATGTTTCATTTTCGCTGAACTCTCTAAATTTTCGAAAATTACACGAGTTATAAATTAAGCTCCAAAAAGTTTCTGTTATAGCTCTTCAATTTCTATCTGCAACCAGAGAACCGAAAAATTGATAAATTGCGATAAATGTTTTTTGGGCGCCGATAGGTACCAGCTGGGTAGAGAGATGGGCACAAAACCGAAAACCCAGACGAAACAGATTAGGAAACTAACTAGTACGAGAAAGTGTGCCATATGTAGAACCACTAATTAAAATATCAAGTCGTCAAGTAGACAGAATATTATATTCGGATAATATGCATATAGAGGCCGAGGGCTTATATTAGAAATCTGTTACATTTTTCAAAATAATCGAAATAAATTATTATTGTTTTTGAAATTTCACGTTTTTACGACATGAGATTACGACAGTTGTATGATAAATCGTGAGCAATCTAAATATGGAGATTGTAGCGAAGGCCAAGATACCACTTGTTTATTATCTTTTCGATTGTATGATACCGAACAAACTACTTGTATGAATTGAAAAACGTCTAAGTTAATGTGGCAGAAAAGATAAAGTTCAATAACTTAAGAATTGCTTTTGGTAATATAGAACTTCAGAAATTAGGAATAACTTTGTTATCCGATGTCCGACATTTCAGAACAGAAACATAAAGGAAGTAGTATCATTTCTTTATGTAGACTCATGATGTGAGGATGTACTATGAATTCCACCATTTGTAGATCTTACATACGGCACGTTGTGAAGACGTCAGGCTATATGATGCTATGATGATAATAAATTATAATGGAGTGAGTGCCCTTGGCTTTGATTGGAGGATTGTGTCTCGCGCTCGGTCCATGAGCACTCTCGGGTCACTTGTTGATTCTTGGGGGATTGTTTGTGTGTGTATATATCGAATTTAGAGATCGAAATTTTTTATACGTTTTGGGTAATAAACAGGTCAATAGGCGCTGTTTGCATACGTTAGACGCGCTTGTCCAAGTCTTTTAATGAAAATGGTGGATATGTCAAGCCAGTGTGTGCCTTATATCAGCGGAAAGTGACAACTGAATATATTTTTCATGGTTTATAGTGAGTGCGGGATGATGGTAGTTGGAAAAATCACCACTTGCCATTATGTTAGTTGATAAGGCTTCAACATTTGGTCAGCGACAGGACAATTACGCCATATGGCCTCTATGCGATCACGTATCCAAGTGCATTTTTGACGTTTAACATGTAAATATCGCCTCATTTTACTAGTTTATATATTTATTCTTTCTGTCATTGCTGAATAAATTCTTAATTGTTTCAAGCTTCGAAATTGAGCGATGTTGCAAACATGAAATCTGTAAGAACACATATTTACAGACTTTATGGTTGCAAGCAGTGTATATTTCAGTGTGAATTAATTACTTAGGGCTACTGGCTTTATCTAGTTTTATTTTTGAGAACAAAATCAAATTATATTGTTGCAGTGTTTTTTATGGTAGCGTAATTTTGGCTCTGAATCTTTGATGTTGAGATTGTATTTTTAGTTAACCTCAAATTTTCATCACTTAGAATTGATGTTTTTAAATGTGATGATCTTAAATGCTCAATGTTCGTAAATCAAATATAAGTTATTGATATTTTAATTAGTTGATTAGCTAAGTAATTTAAAAGTAGTTTATGAATATATTTTTATATCATACACATTTAGTTAGTTGATTGATTAATTAATTCCAAAGAAATTTTTAATCATACATTATTTACTAAACCATAGTTTGTTGGTTTTTAAAGGGCGGCAGCAGCAGTACCAAATTTATATGACATTCCACTTAGAGCATTGCGACCTGCAACTGTGAGCAGTATTTCAGCATTGTTGAACCCTCCCAAAGTACTTCCAACAAGTGATGGTTTACCCAGGTAGGAATACTGTTGTTTGTTTTCTTATATATTTCAAAACGTGTTTTTTATGTTCCATTTAACTTTTTTGTTACCTTTAGAGATTGGCGAGGATTGGCTCACCTGATGAAGGTACCACCTCATTTACTACCTCATGTTTCCCAACCTGATCCTACTGGTGAACTATTGAAGAAATGGACTGCTGGTTCTGTTGGGCTGTTGGATGAATATCTTGGAATATTGGACCGATGGGATATTGTGGATGATACAAAGCATCTCATGGGTAAAGGGAAACAGAAATAGAATTGCTCCAACAGCTTTCTTGTGTGCAAAATTTTCCTTGCTAAATTGTGATTTCAAGAATTGGTGATTATATCGAACAAACTGTTGAATTCTATTGTCTAAGTAATCAGTGTAAACATAAGTAACCTTAATATAAGTAATCTATATAAAGTTAAATTTTGATGTTATTGAAATGGACTTTTACACCCTAAAGATAACTTAAAATACATTTTTATACTTGTGGTCTCTCTGTTGCAGAAGCAGATGCGGTTTTGCACCTCCAAAATGTCGAAAGAGCATTGTCTTCTGCATCAAATGTAGATGCAGATCTTGATCGTGAGATATTGACAAGAGGTTAGTTTCGTTGACTTGTTGACAGCCCAAAACTGTTTTGTTGTTCTAACACAGGTGCTCACTAGGAATTAATCTCTTTATACAAATGAAATCTATTGAAGCTACAGAATGGCACAGACTTTCCCATACTAGTTAGTTTCCTCAATTCTTTGGTATGGGCTAGTTTTTACTTTATTGTATATACACACATATACACGGTCTCCATTTTATAATAATCATATTAAGCGATTAGAGACAGTACAACCTAAGGTTGTTTTTTTTCTTATTTTATGGGGCAAATAAAAATTCCATAGCCTAGTGTATACTTTAGTTTCTATAAAGTGGCACGTCAAGGCCTGTCTTCATGACGGAATATGGCACAGTTTTTTGCATTTTGGTCGTGTCACTAGATGTTGCTTGATCTGCAGCATTGCGTGATACAATCGCAATCCTGCAACATCTAGTGGTATGACTAAGAAAGACACAAAATGCTATGCTATATTCCATCGTGAAGACAGACCTTGATGCGCCACGTTATATAAACCAAAGGATAACTCCTGAGTACACTCACATTGCTACCATTCTAAAAATTAGCTCATTACATTCTCACAGGTTATATAATGAATATGTTTTCCATAAATTGATAAATTATTAAATTGATTGTGAATACTTACTTTCTAAATTACCTCTTAGTCATTTCCAAATTACCATCTAAACAGTTGTGTGACAATATCAGAGTACTTGTGATACCAACTGAAAATGAATTCATTTTTATATTTGCCATTGTTGCGTATGTGTTGAATTGCAAATTATTTTAATTTGGGGTTTATATGACTGATGTGATACCGATTTCATGATCTTTCGTAAATTCAAATAATACTTGATTTTCAGTAACCTAATACGGTATATTTTTGTAATTGCATATAACACTTGTTATTTTCGATTATACTTTTGAAATTATCAAATCTATCCATTAACTAACCTGTACGTAAACTTGTAAATTGTGCGATTGCCTGTTAAATAAATAAATAAAAAACAATAATTTCTCAAAAATGGCTCCAAATTTTTTCTTTACACTTTTGGTTGGTTTAGTGCTAAAAGTACGGTATAAGATGTCATAAATTCCATTATGCTCTATTCTTTTTTTTCTTCAAATTACACAAATGTTATTTTCTGTCTTCTCTTTCACATCGCTTAAATTGCATTACTGGCGATTTGTGTACATAATTGCATTTATATGTACATGTGTATCAAATGATGTAATATTTCTTGAAAACTCAAAAGTTCAAATGAGCTCAAAATTTTGTATTTTCAGAAATGTCCAAATGCCATAATGTCAAAAATTGCTGAAAATTTTTCTTCAAACATTTTGTATGTATAGTGATAAATGCACTGTGCATACATAACATAATAGCTGTTTTGCAGTATATTTTTCTTTTTTCAGAAACTATGCAAATGCTGTTTGTTTGTTTGTTGTTATTTTTTTTAATATCCCTCAAGCCATTAATGTGCAGCGATTTGTATACATTACTGCATTTGATAGTGGAAGTGCTTCAGATAACTTCCAATGAAGTGTTTTGAAAAGTCAAAAGTTTTCTGTGAAAAAGAGAGTGACATTTTGCATTTACAAGTAAGCTTAAAGAATATTTTTGTAAGAATGGTTTTCAAATTTTCAAAAGAAAATTTCCATATAGGGTGGGGTTGTACTCTTCTGTAATGTTCTTAAAAATAATATGGTTCTACCATTAGGAAACTGAAAATAAATTTTTAAAAATTTAGTTTGTGTGGCAATAGAGGACAGCTGGCCAGGGGATGGGGCAAGACCGAAACGCTAGCCCAGACCAAAGAAGTTAGAAAACTGACTTGTATGAGAAAGTCAGTGCCATTCCGTAGCACCACTAGTTTGATTTCGCCTCACCCTCTTCTCATCTGCCATCTATTGCCACCCTAAGTACACTTTTTCACATTTTCGCACTTTTGGGTCCTCTAATGGTAGACTGAAATACAACTTTGAAATCAATCTCTACTATACTCTCTACTATTTATTTTACTCCTTAAAAATGCATATCTGTAAGAAAGTTAATAGTAACAGTTTAAAAATGTGTGTAACTTACATTGCATACAATCTGTGCATATTTTCTTTTGGATTCTTTCTTTTGGCCCTGGAATCCCAACTCCCTCATTCTTTTACTATATAAAGTTGAATTATGAATAAAGTTAGCAATAAACATTGTTGCAAAATTTGTTAACAAGAAATATTCGCTCCCATGCGATAGAAGGTATTTATTTATATAAGCAAATGATTTTTAAAACTACTTTTTAACTAAAAAACTTTTTAAAACTATAATAGTGGTGGTATTTTTATAGTGGTAGCTGATTTTTACACTGGCGTGATGTAGCAAGTATTTTCCCAAGGCTGTGAACTCACCATATATTCAGCTCATCTGTGTTAAGTACAAGATTGTAGGAAGTACATGATAAATTCTATTACAGGCACCATAAGTATGCTTAGGAATTGAAGTTTGGACTTCTTTCAATAGGATGTTGGGCCCCTAAATATTAGTAATAATGTAAGCATTTCTTACAGAACGTTTCTTCCTGAGATACAATAAAAATATTAAATCTATTTTACATGATAATTTTTTAAACATTTCTCTTCATATATTGGTGGCTTCCCTTAGCATATTGAACAAAAATAACATGATTCGTAATGTTTTTTTTGTACACACCCTTCAAGGCTTAGTTCAACGAGGTCAAATGTGAACAATGAATTTTTAGGCTTGAATTCTCCATGAAATCAATCTCTTATCAATGAAACTATAAATTACAAAAGGGGGCTGTTCAAAATATTTGTTTTCGTATAAGGTTTAGTGGAGGCTGATGCAGTGCAAGTGTTTGTATTGTTGCAGATGATGTGTTGCGGTTGGAGCAGGGTCTTCCTCCTCAGCGCTACAATGCATACCTCTTGTATGCAGATGCAGATGAGGCATTTGCTGTGAAAATTATTGAGGAGATGGAGAACAAGTACAATTTAAAGGTAGTCTACAATATTTTAATCAAGGAAAAACACTGATATAAACCTGAAGCTTGTGTGTAAATACATGCTAGATTCAGGTTTGGAAGTAAATTTGGTAATAAGTAAATTGCTGAAAAAATATGCTGTATAACTTCACAAGACTGTGCTCATAACCAAGAAAGTTTCTTGTAATGTATTTCTATGATGATTGTGTTTAAGTCAGTACATTTAAGGTTCTCAAACATTTTAAGCCCACAACTCTCTCTTTCATCACAGGGAACATTGGCGGTTCATTATCTCTGTCACTTAAGAACATAAAAATGAAGTTTAAAGAAAAAAAACCTTGCTCACTTTCTTGTGGAATGCCACTATTGCCAATTTTACGAGGCAAGGTGAAAACTTCTCAACCTTGCATTGAAGCAGTGTTGTTGACAATGATATTTTGTTTTTTTGCTATGTTTATATATGTTTCACATAAATGATTGTGAAGGGTCAACCAGCTTAAGTTATTAGTTTTGTTCATACTGCTGATTTAAAGTAGATGTGTCTGTTTTGTTCAAATGGAGAAATAGAATACTCTGCCATCACTATAATTCTTTGTGGAATTATTAATAAAGTAAATTGTGCTTTGTGGAACAGCTTTTAGTAAGCAGTTGACCATCCACGTAAATATGAAGCCTGAATTGCTGTACTCAGCTGTCAGTAATATTTACATTATAAAATTTGTTCAGAATGATATTAAATTGTTATTGTCTTTCTTTTTATTAGCTGTGTGTTAGGGATCGTGACCTGGTTGCTGGCCATGTATTTGAACACGAAGCTATAATGAGACTTATATCTGACAGATGTAATCGTCTAATTGTTGTGATATCTGAAAACTTCTTGAAGAGTGAAGCAAATAAATTTTTTTGTACATTTGCTCAGGCCTTGGGAATAGGTAATTAACTTATTAATTCCATTGTCTTCATGTTTTATAATGTTAAGATCCTAACCTGATCTTCTGATTCCAGATCAAAAGCGCCGTAAGGTAATCCCAGTAATGCACAAGCAATGTCGCTTACCCCCAGAACTTAACTACTATTTTGTATTGGACTACACACGATCAGGTGATTTATGGGATTTCTGGAAGAAACTTCATGATTCAATAGAGACCCCATCTATCCAGTCTCGTGAATCTTCTTCCAGAATAACAATTCGTGAGACTGTTCTGGAAGAACAGGCCCCCACACATGTTGCAGAGAACAGTTCCAAATTTGTTATTGGGGACAATGAGCAGAAGAAGAAAGTAAAATCACATGAAAAACAACATAAGGTAAACTGTCAACTTTTGGAAACATACCATACTGTTTCTGTGCATGATATCAAAGGATATAATTGGAGACAGTAGAACCATTCTGATCCAAGTGACATTTTGTCCTTTTTTGGAATTTTCACATGGATTTATGGGAGAACCAAAAATGTTCATGCCACTGAGAACCAGGAGCAAAAACCATAAACTTCTATAGGAACTTCTCAGTTTCCCATTTTAGAATTGATCTTAGTTTGACAAATAGAATATCCAGCCATTCTGATCCAAGTGAAAAACCACACTTAGATCATTATGTCAGGACATATTATGAGGATATCCTATCTTGAAAATATTGGTATGCACTACCTTGTGAGCAGCCATACAAACTTACCAACTGACACAGATTTTTCGTTCATAAATTGAGAGCAAAAGAAGAAGGCAGACACCTTCACACCTCAAGCATGGATGGACCTTGTGCGTGGCTGTCAAAAGCGTGAACCTTTCATAGTTCAAGTACATGACTGACAAGTTTCGCGATTTTGAAAGCCTATCAGGTCACTACTGTTTTCAATGACAGTGTAAAGATATCACAAATATCACGAAAAATAAAATTCTTCAAGGACTCGAGCCTTATGACAGCTATACGGAAACATATAAAGCAATTGACCCTAAACCTAATGAAACAGATTTGCAGGCATTGCTGCTAAGCCTCCGCCATTACGTACGTGTACAGGCTAGGACAGTAATGTCAATACAGTACAAAAAAATGCAAGACAAAAAGAAATCTTAAATGTGTTCTGCCAGGAAAATAGTGTGTGCAATATTTGCAATTTTAATAATAAACAAAAACAAGATTTTCTCAGAAACAGCTCCAAATTTTTTGTAGGGGTAGTGCCAAATGTACCCTTTACGATGACATGAACAACATATTGCTCTATCTTTATATTTTTTTCAGATGTTACAAAAATCTAATTTTTTGACTTGTTTCTCATATCTGTAATATTTACATTAGAGGTGAATTCTCCACATTATTATATTTATGAGTATGTGCTTAAAATAATGTCATACAAAGTTTCTGGAACACTCAACATTTTTCTGTTAAAATGAACTCAAAATTCCACATTACCAGAAACACTCAAATGCCATTTTCTCAAAAATGGCTCCAAATTTTTTCGGCCAACTTTTCCATCAGATAGTGCTTATTGTTCTTATTTATTATGATCTAAAGTTAATTTTGGTGTATTCTTTTGTTTTTTTCAAAAATTACACAAATTGAATTTTTTTTTAAATCTTTCTCACATTGTTATTATGCACATTTCCAGCAATGTATATACATTAATGCATTTGTGAGTGGAAGTGCTTGAAATGATTTTTCGTAAACTTAGTAGATTCTTGTGAAAAGAGCTTCAAATTTCGCATTTACTGTAACGGTTAAATGCCTTTTTCTTTAAAACAGCTCCACGTTTGTCAATGAAAATTGCCATTTAGGACGAGGTTTTACTTTTCTTTAATTTTCTTAAAGTAATATATCGGTTATACTATTAGAAAACCGAGAAGTTGAGAAAAATTTTTAAAAAAAGTACTTTGCAATAGCGAGAGCAGCCTCGAGAGGATGGGGCAAGACCGTAAAGGCAGACCAAGAAAATTAGAAAACATTACTTCAAGAATGTCTATGTCATTCTGTTCTCTGTAACACCACTAGTTATGATTTGTAATATAATTATAATTTTGGACCTGTGGCCTATGACTTAACGTTAGTTTTTCATCGAAGTTTTCCCTGATTCACAGAGTAAATAGTTCACCGAGTAATTGTTTTGCTTGTGGGGAATATTTGTAAATTTTTTCCTACTTCTAACTTTGCATATATTCATTACCTATTTTGATACAAATAAGTCAAATAAATTTTATCAGAATAAATGTTTGTTTGTTTTTTCTAGATAAGTGCTGAAAATATAGGAATGAAGAAGAGTACCTCCATGAGTTTGGAGAACCTGAAAGCTAAATCTAAAAAATGGTTTGGTGGTTTTCCCACGAAGGTAAAGAAGAATAAGAAAGCAGAAGCATTAGTGGCTCTTTAACATTTAATTAATGACATTTATTTGAGTTAACAAAATTAACAATCACAAGATGTCTAATATTGAAGTGATTGGTAATCCTTTGTTAGATTCCCAGGAAGAAAATCAGTTTGTAAATTATGTTATCAACATTATTGACTTTACTTGATGTTCTAACTTCAATATCAAAATATATTCTTTGAAAAGAAGAAATGCATGAAAATTGTGCTAGTGAGTGAAAAAGTTATATCTGAGTGTGTTCAAGAAAAGATTAATCTTGTGACAGAATTAATTTTGAGATCATACAATTTGCTTCACAGTGTGGGTTAATTAATATATCATAAAAAAACTGAAAATTCAATGTGGTGCATGAAGATGGATTTTACTTTTGAATAGATTTATTTTAGAGCTTCTTCAGTGAAAGCATGATGTTCGCAACATTGCATGCAAAGCATGTGGAGGGATCTTTAAAAGGCTTTGACACATTATTGAGGGATGTTTCAAAATGCAAACAAATTTTGTGCTGCTATCACCTGTGAGTGACGAATTGTGATATCGCATTTCCTCTTTCCATTTGCGTGTGAAGCTTATTGCTTTTGTTGGATGGGTTGCACTATAAAAGAAAAAGTATGGAGGGATCTTACGTGTTTTATTTCCACAGAACATTCAAACACTTTGTAGGTTGATACATTAAAGTTACCTTTTGAGAACACAACAAAAAGGTTTTCTTGCGAATTGGGATTATTAGATTTTACAATTGACATCATGGTTAAGATTTTGAAAAACTCCATTTTTAATTAATTGATAATGTGTGTAATTGAGAATTGCCAAAGAACAGGGAGGATTTCACCTCAGAAAATCTGCTTCCAAAGTACAGTTTGTAATGTTTTTAATACAATTGAAATGATTTGTAATGTAATTTCAATGTATACTGAAATTATTTGTAACCTATTTGTAATGTAAAAAAATGTACTACAATAATTCGATGTAATGAAGTAAAATCCAGATTATCACTTCTGTATAAACATTTATGAACAATGCATATAGTCTGTTAAATTTATTATTTGTGTTTTTAGATGCTAGTGTTTCTTAATCTTTGTACACTGTTAATAAATAATTATATTTATAAAAACCGTATTGTCCAGTAGTTCCTTAAACAAGAACACTAAATCGTGTAAATAATCATGCCTCAAAAGAGGCAGTATTTCACGTTTCTGCATTCCATATTGTAACACACTCTTTATGTATTGAGATTCCCTTCCTTTGTTCTTTTGACATTTGTGGTATCAAGTTTAGATATGTAATGCCATTAAAGAAGTGGGTATAATTATTCATTACTAGGCAGCCTCTGCTTAGTTCATTACTAGTCAGCTGTCAAATATGACCAGTAAGGGAAAAAAAGGTAGACACTTTCTATCCAAGAAAAAGTTTAATTTGTAGAATGTAATATCAATTACTCAATAGAAAACATTCTTCAATTTTAAGACCATTAGGCTTGCCCTAGATGTTTTGCGAGAGATGCGTGCAGAGACTGTGTCCACACTGGAAATAGGCGGATTCAGTGTCTCGAAATGCTTTTTATGCACTGTGACGTTGCCCACATGATCTGAAAATTAATAAATTGAATAAACCCCAAATTAGGCAAAGGCATCTGCGATTTCCTGATTTATATATTTTAATATCTCTAAATATATTGTGATGAACCCGTCCTGCCGCATACGGCAACCCACGCATGTGAGCAATGCGCGCAGCACGCGGGCCGGATACCTCACAAAAAGGGGGGAAAACACCGTCACACGGAAGTGTGTCGGTAATCAGCTGACAGGTGTGCGCGTTAAATTTATAAATGATGGGCGCCAAATGGGCACTTACCTGGCACCGGCATATGAGAACTTCAGGGATGAGCACTCTTGAATGAGGGCATGCACTGGGTTGGCTACTATTACAATAATTACAAATTTATGTTACAGCTTAAGTGTCAATCGCCTGAATGGCGAGAACACGTTTATTGCTTTTTTTTCTGATACACTTTGGTCGGAAAGTCTCTTAAATTAAACTCTATTATTATTTTTTTGTTACATTAGATGACTTTTTTTAATGTCTTTATAATTAATACAAAATGATAGTCGTTGAGTCTACCTCTTTCGATGATTGCACATCTGAAGTCGTCCTCAAAATAAACGCTGCCGCGAACCGCGTCGTAGCAGGGCGTAGCCAGCCGGAAGCAGCAATACGTGCGGTGCTATCGTTCCTTCCAGTACCAATCCTTCGCCGATCTGCCGCCCGAAGTGAGGAGGTGGATGAAAAGGCCCCGATCGGTGGGAATCGGAGGGGGCCGTCATACGCCGCCCCTACTCCGTACCGGTTCAGCCTTAATGACTCGGCTGCACAATCGATCCTTACGGATCGACGCCGACCCGTTGAAACGGAATAAATTCCAGTTTTGTGCTTTCAAACGGGGCCGCCTGCACTCCGTTGGTCGACCAACTCTAACTGCTGGCTCCAATTATCTCTCAACACCGCAGTCTCTTTCCTATGCCGTTCTCTCGCCTTCTATCTGTCTTCTACCAAAAATCCTCCTCTCTCGAGCTTCCTGCGTCGCATCCCCACTCTTTTTTCTAATTTTGCACATCGCTCCTTCACGTGATCGGAATTTTAAATGTTATTGGTCGAAATCTCAGTTTCTCGAATATTCGACGCGAGTCGGAAGCCGATCTTCTAACAACCGTCATTTTCTGGGCGCCTGATTGGTGGTCTTTGTTGTGCGTGTGTCTTGGCCAGTACACCAGAAATGAACAAAGCAGTCCTTTCTGCTGTCTCCGTGATGATTATATAAGTCCTATGGGATTTCTTAGACAGTAGCCGGGATCTCTATAATTCGCTTGTTACGGTGCCTTTTGTAAACGTGGGCGGGCAGCCGCCCGCTCTTTGCCTGAAGGGCTGTCCCCGGGAGACAATCCCACCCTAGCCGTAAATCTTTGGTTAGAACGACAGGCACATGTTCGCGCGTCTTGCGCTGAGCCGTGTCAAATCAGGGACTCCTAATCGGCGTGACCGAGGGGTGAGTTTGGATCCGGCCACCAGCAATGGCCTCATTGCAATATTGAGCTCTCTGAAATATTGTTACGGATCTATTTGGCGAATTAAAACATTATTTTAACAAAAACGTTTTTTTTAAATACATAAATCAAGTGTTTTCAGCGACAGTCTTCACTTGATTATTCTTTGTGGCACACTTTTCTTGATTATTTATTTACACTGATCACTTCTTTTGCACTGTCGCAGACCTCAGCACTGACCACAGTCCACTGCACAGACCACAGTTCACGTCACTGAGCACAACCACTGCACTGCTATTCACCTCGATGCACACACTTCACAGCTCAGCTTCCACTTCAGACTTATAACTGACTCGCGGTCGTCGGCTGCCGCGTATTTATACTCGGCGGGCGCTGTCGAGAATTATCTGGACTTTATGATAAGCGCCGCGAACACTCTGGGACCATCTAATTCGAGGGCCGCCGGCAGATGTCGCAATCCGCGCCTACAGGTAGTTCGTGGTGGCGCCGGCAGATGACGCAATATTCGTCACAATATATTTAAATTATCTAAGATGTCCCCCACTACACTCCCGTTTCTGACATTGTTTACAATTGTTGACATTGTTTACAATTGTAAACAATGTCACTTTATTTATTTGACAGGCAAACGTCTAAGATTGGTACTGCTCGAGTTTGCCCAGTAATTACGTCTATTATTTAGCAAGGGCAGCAAAATTTGTTTCCGTGGATCAACCGACCTATGCGGAACTGCAAGCACGAAAGGAATATTTTATTTTCTTGTTCACTTAAATTACTGGAATAAAAATAAAAACAAATTTTCCTGGAAAAATTATAATTCCCTCTCATTTCTTACTCTTTCAACCTCCAAACCTCGCTGTAATCATTAAAATCACAAAGAAATAACAATACGAAAAGAGAAACAAATATCACAATCAATTCATCACATTCTTACTATTATTTACAACTCGCACGCTCTGATTATTTCAGTCATACATGCCCATGTTCCCCTGTTTGATTCTTATTACCTAATCTCAACATAAAAGCTATTACTATGTCTTGATTTTCATACATATTAATCAGGTTTATTTATCCATCGCTTCCCTTTGGGTCCTCTACATGCTTGAACGGCAATTGTCGTTACTCCTGACATCGGCGATGTCACACCACACTGTCTTGATTTACGTGCTAATTCCAAATAAATCTTTCTAAATTTACCTGCCCTTGAATTTCCAAGTGTACAATAACACTATTAATATTCCTTCCACGATCTTTAGCAACTTAACCGCACAACTAATGAATCGATCTATAAGCGATTTGCTCAGCATGTTCCGTCCACCCCCACCGCACAGATCGTTCTGTCCAACAAATCATATTCACCGCCTTTCAATTATCTTCCTCTACGCGCGGTCGCGCCTCAAACTCGTTTCTTCTTGGCTTTTTCTGCGCAACCCCGGTCATTCTCTTTCGAGATTTATTATCCACGGAAATTCCTCTAGTGTCCATAACTACAAATGATACTAAAATGAACACTTTTACGTTTTATTATAACAATTACTTAATTTTCTTTTTATATTTTCATTACGTTGTAACGTTGACATCCATTGTTGCTTTCATGATACATTCTTTTATTAAACTTTTATGATGGATTTGTATCAAATTCCAAGATGATACATCGCAGACTTGCTGAGGGTCTTCACTGCAGAGTTAGCTCTGCGGTTATCTGTAAGAACTATTTGGGGTTTTATTACGTACTCTTGTTTAATAAATGAAATCCTTGTTTCACCGTGGTTGTCAATCTTTTGCATAACGAGTTCAAACTGCGTGAAGCATACATTGTTGCATATTATTTGATTTGTTTTATTTTGTTGAAAAACGTAAAAACTGAATTGCCGTATGGGGGGAAAGTACAATCCGTGCACGTTTTCTTGAGCCAGATAACATCTTTCCCACCTTTTAATAAAAAAATAGTTGAATAATGAATAAAAGTGCCAACAAAGCGAGGTTATTAACATTTGAAAACTAGGTAGTTTCGCTCCCAAGTTATAGAATATTTATTCGCATTGGTAAACGAATTATAGATTTGATTGTATTCCTAATAAGATGGTAACCTATACCCCCAGCTCCACTATTTCATTTGTACCAAATTTGTACTCTAGTGATTTATATGAGAAGGTTTCTGACGTAATTATGGCCGCCAGACGGGAATTAACAGATTTAAACGCAGAATGGTAGTTGGAGCTAGAACATGGGATGTTCCATTTCGGAAATCAACAGGAAATTCAATATTTCAAGATTCAGAGTGTCGATAGTGAGCCGAGAAAACCTGATTTCAGGCGTAACCTCTCACCACCGATAACGTCGGGCCGACAACCATCACATAATAACTGAGTGCAGTGGCGTTTGCATAGAGTTGTCAGTGCTAACAGACAAGCACCATTGCGTGAAATAAACGGAGAAATCAATGTGGGACGTATGACGAACGTATCTGTTGGGACAGTGCGGCGAAATATGAATTTAACTGGCTATGGCAGCAGGCCGACTCGAGTGCCTTTGCAAACAGTAGGGCCTTTCCTGGGTTCGTGACCATATCGATTGGACCCTAGACGACTGGAAAACCTTGGTAGCTTGGTCAGATGAGACCCAATTTCAGTTGGTACGAGCTGATGGAAGGGTTCGAGTGTGGTGCAGGCCCCTCGAAGCTATGGGCTCAAGTTGTCAACAAGGCACTGTGCAACCTGGTGGAGGCATGAAGCATAAATTTCAAATTTTAGATTCACGACTCGTTTCGTTTGAATGACACTCGTAATTATTTTCCGAATAATTTAGTTATTGATTTAAGCACCAGGAAATGGCGTGAGCTGTTTTTACATGGAATGAATTGGGCCCTCTGATCCAACTGAACCGATCAATGGCAGGAAATGGTATTCAGAAATTGATAACTCATTTCAATATAATCAAGGCAAGCTTGTGTGAAATATTATTCTTTCTTTTGTGTATAATGTGTTGCAAATACGGTAACAGTTAAATTTATTCGTGTTTCTTTCATTTGTAAAAGTTAGAAATGACTACTGATCCTGGCTGCCGAAATAAATGCAGATACAGGCGCTTCGTTTGAATTTGACTTTTTCACGTTATAACTGAGATTTTACTATGGCGGAATTTACAAATTCTGCCATCCTTTAGGATGGGGTTTGTTAATTGTATGTCGATAATATAAATACTTTCCGCATAAAACAAACATTTGTCAGAAAAAAGTTCCAAATCATCCTGGTTAGCAAGACCTTTCAATAATTTTAATATAAACTGTTTAAATATTGGTGAAATAAGTTTTTCCAAATCAGATTTAGTTGCGAATTTCAAATTTTTAAACTGAAAAAATTGGTTTTCTTTTTCACTACCGTCCACATTGTTTAAAAATCTGAAAAAATATATGTTGTAGAATGTTATAAGACCCATTTCAGGGGGAAATTCAGACAGTACGTTATCAGGTCGAAAATTAATTTCAAAATTTGTTTCTAAATGAATTTGGCGTCAAAATTCTTTGACAAAAATACTTTGAAATTTAACTATGTTTCCCCGTCTCTGTAATTTTTTTTCAGCCTGATACACGCAATAGACGCTGAGAAAAAATAAATCATGCAAAACACGTTTCTCGTATCTCTGCAACAGATTGCCCTAGGAGGCTGATTTTTTGTGCATATTATTTATTTATAAATAGGCAATCGCCCAATAATACTGAAACAAGCCCTTCTTCTCTACTAGCAATATTCGTAATTTTACGAATTATTAAGTTAGATTCACGACTCGTTTCATTTGAATGACACTCGTAATTATTTTCCGAATAATTTAGTTATTGATTTAAGCACCAGAAAATAATTATAACTGTAACCCGGATGTTTCCTACGTAATTTTAATATTTCTCATCCAAAATTATGTCACGCTAGCTCAGTTAATTGGGTTCGAAGTTCAAAATTGTTGCTGCTTACTCTGCAACCAATTTGTTGCAACCAACCAATCTGCCATCCATACGGAGTGACGAGGAATCTGAAAATCTTATCAAAATATCTACTACTGGATTGCACGTAACGAATAATGATAATCAGCTTTCTTGTAAAGTAACAAATTGGAATTTATTATAATGTGAAATATGATTCTAATAAAAGTTAAATATGAATTGTTACATCGTTAATCCAAAATGAAATGATCTTTGGTAATGACCAACTCTCTCTATCTTGTAATAATTATAAATCAACCATGTTATATTCGTGGATCTTCGCGCGCTCTTCACTTCTCCATTCGATGGCGCCCCGTAGAGTCTTCTCCGTCGTCGCAGCAGAATCTTCCTTCTTCATAAAATCCTCCGCCTATTGTTCGCGATCAAGTTCAAATTCTCCCAGCGATACTATTATTAACCGTTACTTCCCTTGCATCACGGGTGGACGCATATAAACTATTACTTTATAGAATTCCTTCGTCTTTACCCACAAGAACATTTTGTCCTAATATAAGAAACGATAGACTTCATTATACTACAAGTTATTGCATCGGATTTGGTTGTCCATCAACAGTCTTTCCTCGACTTGGTAAAATGTCAGGAGCCGACCCGCTCATTACCGCGTTGCTACAGAGAGTATCACTGTTCTTCCTAAAACCCAAAGCATCATAACTCTATATCATCCTTTTTTGTCTAACAAAACAATACTATTTCACATCCTCTTCACCTAGCGAAAATAACCTTTAACGCCGGTTGTTTACTAAGCGACCGCCCTCGCGATAGTCTTTTGGCATCCCTAAATCCTACTTCATACACAAAAATGGTTCATTTTGGTATGTCACAATACATATTAGCATACACGTTGTAGAAAATGTAATACTATAGTATATAAGAACAAGAAAGTACATATATATATATATATATATATATATATATATATATACATACATATATACATATATCTCCTATGCGTTTAGGTAACTATTTGAAGTCATTTAACTAGAGTTTCTTCACTAGACTTACACAATTTTTATTGGGGTACATATCTATATTTAATTCATTTACTAATTTGCTCATTTTCCATAATGGTGCAAAATAAAACTGTTTTCGCTAAAAGTGTTAAAAATTCAATGTGTTCGTTGTTTCTCAAATTTAACAATGGAACTTTCCACAAGATTTTTGCATGAAGATCGATAAATCAATTTTATTGTTTATCAAATTATATAGAAACATAACAGCAGTATAATTTCTATATGATTTCAACGAACTTATATTCACAGTAGTTGCAACCTGGGTATAATAATGACTTATCCTAGGCGAGGGTAATTTTAATTTCCATGCAACAAAATTTAAAAAAATATGTTGAACTTTTTCTAGTTTAATTATGTTATTTTCGTAAATGGGGGACCATACAGGAGAGGCGTATATTAAGCTTGAATATGGCGTATGAATGCGTATATTCTGAAAGTCTTGGGTCATTCTCTTGATGAAATCCAGTATACAATTGGCTTTGGATATTAGTTTATTTTTATGATATGTAAATTTGAGTTTGGTATCAAAATAAACTCCCAGATCTTTCATCAGCGTGATCTGTTCAAGATTCTGTCCTCTTATCGAATAAGTGAAGTTGATATTATTCCTTAACCTAGAAAAAGTCATAACTTCATTTTTTTAATATTAAGATCGAATTTATTATAACACCATAGGGTAACATATCTATGTAGAATTGTAGAGCGATACAACCATCCATTTTTTTAAATTTCGGAGTATAACTTTAAATCATCTGCGTACATTAGAAATGAACATTTAGATAGTTGAAGTTCATTAAAAAATATTATGAATAATGAAGGACCCAAGTGGGAACCCTGAGGTACACCTGATGTTACCAATATATTTCTTAAAACAAACGATTTGTATTTGACATTTTGTACTCGTTGCAACAAATAATCTTTAATCCAATTTAAAAATGTATTACAGACACCAATATTAATATAATTTCATCAAAAGTAGTTTATGGTTTATGGTGTCGAATGCCTTAGAAAACTCCGTGTAAACAGTATCAACTTGGGAATTAGATTCTAATTTTTCAAGTGTGAGGTGCTGAAATGTTAATAAATTGGTTGTTGTTGAGCGCTTAAGTCTACAACTGTTGTTCGTTAATTACGGAAGCAGATAGTTTATCTGTAATAATTGCCTCAAATAATTTCGGTATTGTGCTCAGTTTCGAGATAGGTCTATAATTTTTCACATCAGACTGGTTACCAGATTTTTGGATAGGAGTTATAAAACTCCTTTTCCAAATTTCTGGAAAAGTGCTGTTTTGAAAACAGTCATTTTGTTGATTTCAGTCGGCGATTTTGAAAACAGATGTTGTAATATGGGAGTAAGATTTGTTTTACAATTTTTTAAAAATAAAGGTGGTATTCCATCTAGTCCAGAACACATTTTTGCTGCTAATTTACCTATTGATGAAAAGACATCATGTTGAGTTATATCAATATGTGGTAAATTTATTAATGTATTTACATTATTATCATTATGATCATCTATTTTATCCATTATTCATTATTGTTATCCTTGTATGCTGATTCGAAACATGTTGCAAAATAATCTATTTCTCTATCAATATAATATCAATTTACTATCTATATACGTCATTTTGTATTCTCTTTGATACGAGCATCGCGATTATCGATTTGGTTTGGGGGCACTTTTCATCGCCTTATTCGGTTATACCCTTTTAAATACTAAAATAAGTAGTGGTGCTACAGAATGTCACAGATTTTCTCGTACTAGTTAGTTTTCTAATTTGCTGGTCTGGTCTACCTTTTCGGTCTTGCCAGCTGTCATCTATTAGTCCAAACAACATTTTTTTTACATTTTCTCAATTTTTCGGTGTCTTTGTAGAATCGAAATATCCTATGTGGCAACTTTCATTGAAAAAATTGGAACCATTTCTAAGAAAACGGCGTTTAATCTTTCTGTAAATACAAATTTCGAAGCTCTTTTTACTGCTTCGAAGACCCATTTTTGGACCTTCCAGTCACGGGCTGTGAAATTTTACTTTCTCGCTACCTCTTACGAAATAGAGAGAAAATTATGTAATGTTACGAGGCGAATTTTCGACAGAAAAAGTCTTATTGCCAGGCCCTGGTAAAGAAAAAGTGGTTAAATCCAGCAGCTAATTTTAAAGGAAAAAAATCCTCTATATCGTGGTGTAGCCAGAAGCCATGTTTTGTGGGTTCTTGTTATCAAAAAATCGATTGACGGCAAAACGTCTGTCCGTCCGTCTGCCTGTGAACAACGCTAGCGGCTAAACCGTTCAGCCGATTTTCTCCAAAATTGATATCCTCCATCCTCTTGCTGATATCGCGGCCCCTTGAATTTGAAACTGCTGTTTTAATTTTGGGGGGTTCTTTACATAAAGCCACCGGGGCATTCTCAAAATTAAAAAAAAAGTTTTGATTGAATTTTGTTATTGGATAGTGTAAAGGGCGTTTAAGAGAATGGTACAGATCTCATTTTCGTTGGCAACTATGGTTTTTCGAAAACTGCAAAAATTCATAATTTTCTCGGAATCTTCCTACGACTAAAGATAGAGATTTTTCCTCTGACGAAATATGTTCCTTAAAGATAGATTTTGAAATGAATTCATGTAAACTTTCATGAAAATGTAATAATTTAACAAGATCTGCAATTTGAAAATCGAAAAGTTATTAATGTTATTATTTGGACGTATTTAGAAATTATTATTACGAAGAAAATGTGAGAAATATAAAGACATTTGTAAATAGAAACTATAAAAGTACAGCGGGTTGACAAAAGAGAACAGCTATCTTGTTTCAAACTGCGCGGTGCAGAAAGGGTATGCAACAATACATAAGATGGAGACGAGTGTGTGATTTCGGATAGGCAACATCATTCCGTATTTTGAGTTGTTGATTCTTTGGAAATGTTTTAAAAAGTGTAAAGATTTTCGACAAATGATTTCTAATTGGTGAAACATTAGTGCGGGAGCGTTATTTATTTTGGATCGTCGAAATCGAAGAAAACGGTATGGAATTAGGCGCGGACTTGGCTGCATTGGCCATGGTCGGGGATGCCACTTCGAGGCAGCTGAACGAGACCAGGGAAGTGACAAGTATTCATCATAATAAAACTTACAGTAGTAGTAGAAACTAAATAAAAGTACTACAGTAGTAGTAGAACTAAACAAACAGTAGTAGAAACTAAATGACAGGAAATAGAATAGGATAGAGAGCACAGACATAGAATCATCTCTATGTCTGTGAAAGAGAGCCAGGCCCCCAAAATAAACTACAATATTATTTCGTTACCCGTCTAGGAACGACTTCGGGAACCCATACAAAATATAAATCTGTACTGTAATGGGACACAGACCGATTCAATATAGGAGACATTGCCGATCGGCAATCAAAATTTAAATTTAAAGTGGTGGGTAATAACTTGCAATTCGTATGTAAACAGATTTTGTTATTAATACGAAGTTAAGAGTGTGCATGTCACACGCAATTGATATTTTGGGAACTCGCCGAATAAAGTAGCCCTGTGAATCTGGCGGTCATTGTGCCAAAGTAAATATCTGTTTATCTAAGTGAATTTATGAGCGCGAATAGGTTTAACTCGCCCAAGTTGGGGAGAAATAATTGCATCAATTATTGTCTATATTAATTTGTTTAAAGGTTTATGAACCGTTACAGTGAAGAGAAAGTTATGAAATGCGGCGAAAAACAATTTCGAGATTTGAACGGAAACATACATAGTATCAGTGTCCCCCGATATCAAAAAGTGTTATTTCTTTCAAAACGTCCGTACGCCCGTCCGTCCATTTGTCGGTCTGTCCGTCAACACTACTAGCGCCAAAACCATGCGTAGGATTTTTTCAAAAATAATGAAGCCCCAATTCTTCTGGCTCTAGTTGAAACTTTGAAAAACATTCTTTAAAACTTGGGGGTACTTTAGATTAAGACTCCCGAACATTTTCAAAAATTTCTCAAAAACGGCTCCAAATTATTTCTTTAAATTTCTTGTGAGAACCAAACTCAAGCTTTATAAAACAATGGCCATACCTACACTCTTGTATGGATGCGAAACAAGGATAGCAACATCACGAGAAAACAAGAGAATTGACGCAGAAGAAATGGGATTTTTGAGGTATGTGAAGGGATGCACATTAATGTATCATATTAGAAATGAGGATATAAGAGAAGAATTGGGAATTACGAGATTGCAAGAAAAGATAAATTCATATACAAAAAACTGGATAGGCCATTTACAAAGAACGAACAATGAAAGATTGCCCAAGCAGGCCAATTACCATCTCCCAAAAGGAAAAAGATAAGTAGGAAGACCAAAGACGAGATGGTCTTCTCTAGACAACTTTGCCGGAACAGGCTAGATCAGCCTAATCCATGCTGATGCTGATGATTATATTTATGAGTACAAGTCCTTTAAATAATGCCATATATAGTTTCTCGAAAATTCAACAGTTTTTTGTTAAAATGAGCTCAAAATTCCCCATTTTCAGAAACTCATAAACGCCATTTTCTCAAAAAAGGGTTCCAGATTTTTTTTTGTTGCACTTTTCCAACGGATAGTGGTACTGGCACTGTTTAATATGACGTACATTCCATTTTGGTGTATTCTTTTGTTGTTTTTTCAAAAATTACAAAAATGTAGTTTTTTAAATATCTCTTACGCCGTTAATATCCATATTTCCATTGATTTGTATACATTATTAAATTTGTGATTGAAAGTTCTTCAAATGACTTTAAATGAAGTTTTTCGAAAACTAAATAGATTTCTGTGAAAAAGAACTTCAAATTTCGTTTTTGTAGAAACGCTTAACGCCATTTTCTTAAAAACGGCTCCAAATTTTTCAATGAAAATTGCTATTTAGAACGAGGATTTAGCCTTCTTTAATATTATTTAAATGTTATTTCGGTTCTGCTATTAGAAAACTGAAAAGTTGAGAAAATTTCAAAATAATGTACTCTGGGCGGCGATAGATGGCAGCAGGCAAGAAAGAGGTACAAGACTGTACAGTACCAGTCCACACCGAGGAAATTAGAAAACTTTACTACGAGAAAGTTTGTGCCATTCTGTAGCACCAGTAGTGTTGTAGTTTTAGAAAGACGCCGAAAATAATACAAACTTTTTAAATTTTCGAACATTTGAAGTTAACCCTGAAAATTGAACCTATTCCACCTTTAAAAGTGTATATTATTCTATTCTTACAAGAAATTTAAAGAAAAAACTTGCAGCCATTTTTGAGAAAATTTTGAAAATGTCCCAAGGGCTTCATGTAAAGTATCCCCAAAAATTAATGAATATTTTTCAAAATCACAGAGCTTCGTCTCAGGGCAGATCAACGGGTTAATTCAATTTGGAAAAAATCCTACACATGGTTCAGGCGCTAGTGTTGTTCACATACACCAGACGGACAAACGTTTCGCCCTCAATCGATTTTTCGGTATCAATTCATTCATTCTTTCAAAGTCCCACAAAACAGGGATTCTGGCAACACCACTTGTTAGGGATTTTTTTCTTAATTTAGCAACTGGATTTATCCACTTTTTCGTTATCAGGGCACGGCAATAATTTTTTTCTGACGAAAATCCGTCGTTTTCTCGCGCAGCATTCCATAACTTTCTCTGTACTACGTATGCATACGAGAAAGTAACTAGTGGTGCTACAGAATGGCCACAGATTTTCTCGTAGTAAAATGTCCTGATTTCCTAGGTGTGGAATGGCTTTACGGCCTTGCCCCATTCACTTGCCAGCAGCCATATATCGCCGCCAAAAATACATTTTTTAAATTGTTTTTTCCAACTTTTCGGTTTCCTAATAGTAGAACTTAAATTTTACTTCAAGAATATTAAAGAATCGTAAAACCTCGTACTAAATGGTAATTTTTATTGAAAAATTTGAAGCTGATTTTAAGAATATGGTGTTTAAGCGTTAATGTAAATGCGAAAGCTCTTTTACACAGGAATCTATTGAGTTTCCGAAAAACTTCATTTGATGTCATTTAAAACACTTTACAAATACAAAATTGTATACAAATCGATGGAAATATGCTTATTAACGGAGTGAGTCATATTTAAAAAAACTTACATTTGAGTAATTTTTGAAAAAGTTAAAGAATTCTCCAAAATGAACTATACATCATATTAAACAGTCATTACCACTATCCTTTGGAAAAATTTGAAGGGGAAAAAATGGAGCCATTTTCGAGAAAATGGCGTTTGAGCGTTTCTGAAAACACGGAATTTTGAGCTCGTTTTAACAGAAAACTGTTGAATTTTCCAGAATTTTTGACATCATTTAAAGCACATGTGCTCATAAACAGCATAACGTGAACAAATTTTCGGAAATGTAAATATTAACATCGTGAGAGACGAGTAAAAAAATTAGAGTTTTGTAATTTTTGAAAAAAAATAAACTACTATAGCACTATGGAGTTTATGTCATCTGATACAGAGCATTTAGCACACCAAAATTTACTTAATGTTTAACTCTTTTCGAAATTGTTCCACAGGAGAAAGTTTGGAAAATAATAATCTTCACGCATAAACAGATGTTTGCAAAATCTCGAGTTTTGCTGATACCAAACCTTAAATTTATTCCAAAGAACTAAATTACTCTGAAAAAAGGTACAAACTATTTTTCAAGACCAAAAAATCCCAGCTATCTTGTAATGTTTGTTCAGTACAATTAATAACTTATTTTTACTTTCTCATATGCATACTATATACGGAGTAATATAAGAAGTATAAAAAAAGTGGTTTTTTCCCCCCCTCTAAACGTCCGTCTGTGTACACTACTAGCGACTAAACCACACGTAAGATCTCTTCCAAATTGAAGAATCCCATGTCAATCTGGGAGCTTTTAAATTTTGAAATATTCTTTACTTTGGGGGTACTTTACATGAAGCCTCCCGGACATTTCAAATTAGTGGCGTAGGTGCCATGGTTTGGTCGTTAAAAATATTTTTATATCGAAAAATGTCAGATTTTTGCAATCATTTTCAAAGTTAAAAACAGCCATAACTTTGTCATTATTTGTGTCTGAAGGACGTTCTTAGTGTCAAATGACTTTTACAGAGTACATTCAGGAAAAAATTACCATTGGCTCTAATTCACAATCATATAGGTACAGAATTGTGAAGTATGTTACAGGGCATTGTCCCTATTCTTTTGGTAAGGACTGTACACAGAATTCAATGCCAGAAATTTATTTTCATTTAAACTTTTGAACAAAAAAAAAATTTATTTTTCAGGCTTCGTTAATTTATGAGATAATGTGATATTTTAAGTGTGAGGCAGAAATTGTGACATTACATAACAGTAATATAATACAGCAAGAAAGTATCAACTGTTGTAGCACCTCAAGTTAATCTTGTTTTCTGTCAAACAATAATATAGTCTATGATAGACTTCCTATTTTGTGTCCTGATGCCAAATAAATTTATGGATTTCATGTTGGTAAAATCTATTCAGCTGTTTGAAGGCTGCTTCATGCTAGGGAATTTTCTACCATGGTGGACTAGTCAATTTTCACCAGCAGATGGTTCAGAATAAAGCTTGAAATGTTTCAATATATTTAGCAAATTATTTTGCTGACCTATCCAAGTCTATTTTCTTTCAAATATAAATTACAAATAAATGTTTCGACATAATGATTTAATAATTACATTTAAGATTTGCACAGAGTTAAGTTTAAATCCTCAGCTAATTCCACCTTACCAGACATTTTATGAATACATCAGCATTAAATCATAATTTTATGAATGTATCTGCTATTATTTGCTCTTTTAAATAGGAGAAAGTTTTAATCTTACAACGATATCACATCTTTCCTCAGTATAACTTGAGCAGTATTTAAATACTTGTATTTGAATTAGGTATTTTAAATACATTTTGTCCTTGAAACACTGTATTTTTGAGTTTTTTGGGCATGTATTTTAAATGTATTTAAATACTAAAGTAAGTGTATTTAAAAAAAGACACTTAAAATACAGTTGAAAAAGAAGAGTTTAGAACGAGGGTAGTTTCTTTTTGTTTGATTCCACTAGTGAATGCGCCTCATTGAAACAAAAATAAAAGCTCCTTTGAGCTTTTGAATTTGGATTCTCTTCATTATGATAAATCTAAATCATAGAAAATTCTAGACAATTATCCGTAAATAAAAAAACAAACGTTTACTTATAATAACACTAGTTTCTGTTCATCAACGCCAGTTGAATGGTTTCCTTAGCAGATTTTATACATTTGCCAACTAAGACTTTATTGATAGATGATTTGTTTGAAAAATTAGTCTTTTTAAAAGGAAATTCCATTTCTTTGCATTAGACATATTTTTGATATTTTATATTTGAAAATCTTTATACATATTGTTACAATACATTTAAACAATTATTGTCCAGAAATTTGTAAGACTGTCAATTACTAATTTACTATACTTGACAATTATAATATATTGTTGCAATGAAAATTATAAATACATCATGTATTTACAGTATTTTAAATACATATGTATTTAGCTCATCGACTCCTAATGTATTTTGTGTATGTATTTAAATACTCATTTATGAAGTATGTTTGCAAAGTATTTAAATACTCAATTTAAAGTATTTTGCCCAACCCTGAGAATGTGGATATGAAGTTAATGTACTTTTTACATGATTATCCAAAACCCAATAGTTTTCATAAATAACTAAAAACAAAATGAAATTAATTTTATAATAACACGGTTTGTGCATTATAATTTTTTATATTGTACAATTCTGAAAATGTGTGACAATTGTAGTAAACTTTTCCTGTATCTGTGCCTCCTCTTCAACAGGGTTTTCCATTTTGTTTCCCTAAATGTTGAGCTGAGATGACTACTCAATAATAAAAGTTCAAGTCATAAACAATATTATATTGTATTCGAAATTAAATATACTAATACATTTGTATACGAAATATAGAATAAAAACTGTAGTTCACAAAATATATACTGCTGGCTTACTAGTCTTTTGATAGCATGAACTTGGAGGTCCCAGAAATATGGGAAGGTGAGCAAAGGAAAATTGGATTACGAAAGAACGGTTGCTGAAAATTTAAGAATTAGTTAAATAGGCAAACTATTTCATTTCATTCTTAGGTACATTATTTGATAAATGCTTACAGTATTTTAAACATATAAGTATTCTGAAATAAAATGTCTCCAAACATTTTTAAAAGTTTCAAATTCCATCTTACTGTGAGTCAACTTTTCAATATGCATTTTTTCTTTATACAATAAAGCTCTGGCAACAACACTGTCATGTAAAGGAATGGCTTGCGTAGAATCAGAATGAAACGTCCATCTCTCAATAATTGCTTCCTTCATAGCAAAGAGAAGCAAAGAACTTGGTGAGGAAAGTTTTATTCTTTGACCTGATAAAATAAATTCTATTTTCACAGCACCAACAAATGCAGAAAATTTGTTTCCAAGGGAATGACCATTTACATTTTCCTTAAGTAAATGATCACAGCTACAAAGTTGTTGGATCATTAACCAGAACTCATTAACATTTGAAGGAACATAAAATTCATATGCATAATAGGGTTCAAAAACATTTGAGTTTTCAAAAGGGAGCATAAATTGTTTGCTAAGGTTTGTGTTATTTTTTTGAGCAAGATATAAAATATTCTGAGTGAATAAATCTTTGTTTTCCATTTCTATCACAACATTTCTCAAGAAGCAGGTTATATCCAATTCTTTCACTATTAATGGAATAATGAGCCACGGTGATGTAGCAGAATTTGTACAATCTTCAACTAGCTGTCTTACTAAGGAAATACTTACAGAAACTCCCAAAAATGGCTGTTCAATACATACAATCAATGAAGATGATAAACTGCTGCCAATTTTAAAGGATCGTAATAATTTATTACATATTTGAGTTGTAGTTACTCCAGCCAATGTAACTGAAGAAGCAAGTGACCAATGTAATGGGGAAAAGTCCAATTCAGATTTATTTTCAACAGTAATATTGATCAGGAAAAAGTTTGAGAGTGATTTGTTACCTGTTAAGATTTCTTCAAAACCATTACTATGACAATAATTGAATAAATAATTTTCAATGCGCATACAATTCAAACTCTGTACAGAAACTACATCTTGGAAACATTTTTCATAGAGCATGTGCCTTGAAAAAATACTTACTCCAGAAATAAAATTTTCTTCACAGTTCACTTCTTTTTTATACACTTCAATTTGTTGTAGTTCTCTGTACAATGATTCAGTAATTTCACAAACACTACTGGAACAAGTGGATCTCTCTTTTAAGTTTTGAACTAAGGTAGTATCTTTAAATTTTATACTATAAAATGATTTATGAACTGTAGCTGCTAAGATGTTATCTCCAATATACTTTGTTATGAAACACACTCCTTTAACAGTTAATAAATTGCAATCAATTGATGAAGCGCTTCTATTCAAAGAACAATGCCAAAGGTCCAGTCCATCCCCGTAAACAAAAGAATCCCCTGTGTCCAAAAGAACCAGAGGATAACTTGGCAAATTACACACTTTGTAACATAGTGAATGTGATGCAATATCATATGAAACCAAAACAACAGTGCCACACGAAAGAACAATTCCTATCTTTGAAAATAAGTTCCCTTCTGTACCACAAATAGGCACTATATCAACCACCGAATATGTGCACGAATATATCAAAGCAGGTCTTGAAAGAAACACACTACCTTTTGAACAGACAACCACATTATAAACATAACCATTTGGTAATCCAATAAAAACAATATCGGCAGCATCTTCATCTAGTATCTTTACAAACTCATGGCGAAAATCTGGAGCAATTCTGTCAGCTTGAAAAACTCTGAGTGCACAATGTTTTGTTGATACATTGTGTGCCGGGCATAACTCAATACAAGCTGATTTCGTTAATTCATTATCATTAGTAACACTTCCATATAACTCAAGATACAGTTTTCCAAAATTATATTTTAGTAATATAAACCCCCAACGCAAAGGACTAATGCACACAATGCTCTTGACAACAGTGCATGGGGTGAATGCCTGCCCCATACCCAAGGTCTTATATTCATCATCAATGGATGAATCAAATACATCCAAATCATCTTCATTTTGAACACAGCCAAGAGTATAAATAGTGCCACTTTTATCTACACAGTGTAGAGATTTTAGGTTTTGAAAAACCCATCGCACTGACTCTTTAATTTTCCAAATCTTGCACACACTGTCCCCCACTTTGACGGGCGAGAGTAAAATGTTGTCATCATACCAAGCTGCAAGGTAATCTTCGTTATTAAGTTTGATTCTACATAAGCCATTTAGTTGTCGTCTGAACTCTGCAGGCAAGTCCAATAGTTGCACAGACATTTAAAATTTCAAATATGGCATAAAAACAGAAACATACAACCCCACAGTCGTAACTTCACCACACAACTGAAATTCTTGAAAAAATTTGTAACAAAACCGAGATACTTGATCTCCGGTTAATGATATCTGCATGATTCACATTTGATCAGTGCGAAGTTAATGATGTTAGCCCCACACATCTCAATCCTCCTGTCCTGAACTTTTCAAATCGTTTCGTAAAACACGTTTTTACCGCGTAAATAACCATATCAAAGAGTCTCCATCTCATGATTGTTTACAATTCCTTTCGAAGAATAGTCTTCAGATGTGACAAATCAGCTGAACACGGTTACCTAATCCGGAGCTCTGTTTTGACTTCAATTTTTCGTATTGAAGTTCCTGATTGGGTAATCATAATTCTTCATAAGTCACTATTTTTAAGTCGTTCAATAAAGATTTGAGGTCGAGGAGGGGACGGTGTAAGATATATATCTTACACCGTGGGCAAAACAGACCTATAGTACTAGACTGGCAATGAACGATTCTTTTTGAAGCCAACTGATTGCGCCCGCCGCTCTATTGGGTCACTACACTATCACTCATGGACATATACTGCTCTACGTCAATGAACTCTTAGAAAATCTATAAACACAAATTTTCGACGTACAGTCGCTAATAAAAACTCCAATATTGAACAGGAAATATTTTTGGGAAAATAAAACAATTAATATCAAGGTTTTAAATCGGTTTTATTGCTTTATAGTCAAAAACAGAACTAGTGTCCATTCTGTTTTGACATTTAAGAGGGGGATAAAAAGCTACATTTAAATATCCAGAAGCAAGGCAAGGGACCATCTCAGCATTTGCTCATGGATCAAGGGAAACTGGATGAAAACCTGATCGAGATGGAGGTCAGCTGACCCAAAAGTAAATTAGTCTTTACACATACAATAAATTTCAATTATAGCCAGCATTGAAATCAATATCATGATCACCTTGATGTTTCATTAAAACAATAAAATTTACACCAAAACTGAAATTTAAATATACAACTCAATTAAAAATATTTACAGAAAGATGGGGATTATCCCAAAGCCTACAATTACTTGTGCTATTTACATTAATCTACAAATGTTTAAAAATGGCAAGGCGGTTATAAACAGATCTGTGGTCATGATTCCTTGCATTCCTCTCTTTAAGAGCATGGTTTACTCGAATCTTCAGGTAAAGTTGTGATACAGAATTAATCAATTCCAACACATGCGTATCAAATGGATTTAATTCCAGAGTATGTGACTGTAATGTGGAAAATAAATTTAATTCCACTACTTGCACTGAAACTTTCCGAGGGATGTTCTTTTCCATTATAGAACTTAGTCCACAAGAGGAGTGTTCTCTAAAATAAATATCAGTTATCATGCACACACGGACCACATCTTTTGAAGGCACATATAATTTACCCCTATTCTTGTGACACAGAAGTGGATAAATATTCTCTGGCTCCACAATAGCCTCTTTGCATCTCTCACAATGCAGAGATTTCAAAAGTTTCTTCACGACAAATCCTGCAATATACTCAATAATGTTTTCTGATAGCAGAGAGAGAGACAAATAGGATGGACAGTAATCATGATCACTAACATGAAGTGCACTTCTCTTGACCTCGGAGTCTTCCTGAAACAGTTTGTTCTTCGAGCCACTTGCACAGTCCAGAGAGAGCATGCACACATTTCCTTGTGAAACACAATTCCCTGTATTATTGTACTTTATTTGATTTCGTACAACTAAACGTTTAAAAGCTGCCTTAAATTGGGTGCAGGTGGGATTGACATTCCAACCTCTATGTCTATGTCTATATGTACTATATGTCTATGGGCAAAACTAGCAAGGTTCATTTGGTTAAAATTCGTGACGTCGTGAGAAGTTCTTGTAACCGCGGGCGTAGCGCTATAAACACTAAGACCCGCCATTTTCAAAATTCCGCTCTTCAGCAAACTATTAAAAGAATTAGGTGAAGTCATAGGCTTCTGCGGCCAGAATCATGAACGCGGCGTCACCCGGACAGCCAAGATAATCTTTATTACAAGAATTATTCCGAGGTTAAGTTAAAATGAGGTAACCTATATAAAATCAATTTATAACAATATTACAAGCATTACATACATTGTTAATGATTCCGGGCGCGTCAACAGATAAGGTCATTATTCCCGTAAGTGTAGTTTGTTTTTCTCGGGAGGTGGCGATGATGTTCCCCCGCTGGGTGGCAAGATCCGGTGCCGGCCTACCGTCGGCTTGCGGGGTTCTCCCAAACCAAGTATCTCCCACCAGGAGGCACCGCCCCAGCTGGGACAAACTCTAAGCCTCCGACCGGTCTCCCGGCATGTGTGGCAGTGTTGTGTATATTAGTGTGTGTATAAGGAATTACGACAGGACAAGGAAGAGGAAAGAAAGGCCGCGCACAGTCCGTGACTCGTTTGTTAGGGTATTACTTCGGCATTAACGATCTTAATTTTTATTTTGCACCAAAAACAGTTAAAATCTGTGTGTGTGTGTGTGTGTGTGTGTGTGTGTGTGTGTGTGTGTGTGTGACATGCTATGGGGAGAAGTGAATTCTGTGCATGTTTTCAAAATTCCGCGATCCCTACCCTTAGCCATATATTACTTGAATTTTGAATTCAGAAAGAAAATGAGCGTTTTTGCAAGTCTTGTTAACACAATATTCGCTCCATTGTAATAAAATATATTTTCAAGGGTAAATCAGCAATAAATTTGGGCTCTTATCCCTCATCATGTCCTTCGTCAAGGAATAATACTTCCTGCAACATCATGGAGAACGATAATTTGAATAACTATATTTCCCAATGAATTCTAGAAGACGTGGACAGAAAATGAAGTTACATTTCTGTCCAGAAACAACACAAGGGGCCATCTCAGTATTTCCTCAATGGATCAGGGAAGCTGGACAAAAAACCTGGTCGAGATGGAGTTCATTGACCCGGAAGCTGCAGTACATAACTTGTTACAGGTTGTTTAGAATTAAAGTCTAAATGGTAAATAATACATTAAATATCACTATTAAAATCAATATTACTTTCCTTTTGATGCTCAGTATAGTCTCTAATTGTACAGAAACAGTTATGTAGCAGAAACGATTTCACTTGAGATTTAAACTCTTCCATCGAATTTCATAGTTTAATGTCATCTGGCAAAATGTAAAATAATGTGCATGTATTGTATGTTAGTTTTTTATAATGAGCTGTTGATACTGTCAACTGATGAATATGATTTCTACGTCGAGTGTTATAGTAATAGACTTCGGCATTTTCTGAAAATATATTCCCGCCCTTGAGCAAGTAATTTTTGACAGAAACCACTGATTTGTAAATCAACAGACAAGGTAATGACAAAATTCCTAGATTAATAAAAAGAGGCTTACTAGAAGCACGTGGGTGGGATTTGGTTATTATTCGAACAATTCTTTTTTGTAATCTAAAAGTCTGGGAGCTATAAGATGTATTTCCCCATAATATTATGTCATATCTCAAGCGGAAATAAAAATTCGCGAAATGTACATAACTACAGTGACCATAACTGACTGAATTTGAATTAATTCTTAACGCCTAGCACAATGAACTTAATTTTGGGCTCCATTCATTTAAATTGACATTCCATTTGAGATTTGACTGAATTGAGAGACCTACAAATGTTGTTGCCTTAACATCAGTCAAAGGTACACCGTTCATTTTCAATGGAGTACAGAATTGTTAACTTGAAATGGAAAACTGCATTAAAAGTTTTCTTCTCATTTACTATTAATTTGTTATTTCGAAACTAACTTGAAACATCTGATATTGTACTATTTACGGTTTCTTTATTGCAAAGAATGTTCGTATCATCCGCAAAGAACTGTTCTTTTTCTGATGAGGTGACATCTTTAAGGAAAGAGAATATGGCTGTTTAAATAGATTTTGATTTGCTAATTCCATGTTGACAACCTGAAAGCGCGTTGTGTTTACTGAGAACGGTTTCCATTCGTACGTAAAAAGTCTCTAATATTTTTTGAAAAAACTGACAAGAAAAATAGGCCGATAATTTCGAATTTCATTTTTGCTGCGTTTTGAAAAGCTGCTTAATCTTAGCTGTTTTAAAAATATCTCAAAATGTTCCGTTGCATAAGGATGCATTAAATATATGAGATAACGGGTGTATAATGGCAGTCGCACAGGTCTTTAACAATCCGGAAATTCATATAAACCGGCCTAATTATTTTGAAAATTTTGTAGGAAGAAGTTTCGGAAACCAACATCGTGTCTAAAATTTTTGGGGAAATATCTGATATGAGTTTTGTGGCTGAAGACCCTTAGTGATACCGGCAGCAAATCTCGAAAAATATTGGTTAGAGACTAGCCGCTGTTGCCGGGTCGGTCACATTTCTATCGTCATATTGCTTGCCACGCAGCGCGACCCCTTCCGCTGCCCAACCGCACACCAAAACGCTCCTTCAACTGATCGAACCTTTCGTAACTCGCGGAGGAGTTTACCGCGTCACGCCTGATCCCAGCCAATCGCGCGCTACCCATGTACCACGGTCTGGTGCAGATACCCAGAGGACAACCTCTCCGACGCGCCCCCAACTACTACTCGCGCAACTTTTCTTCAACGATGACCTTGCTCCCCCCTCCCTGGAGCAAGAAACAGTTGAAGCCAAACGCTCGCAGCGAGTAGATGACAACATTCCAAGTATCAAAAACTTCGTATGCGCAAAACAGAAGCTAGTCAACGCTAGTTGCTTTCATAGTCGAGAACAGCTTTATTACCATTATCGAAATAAATGGCTGAGACAGGTCCAGATCTTTCAAGGAAGGCACCTAAAACGTCTATCTAGTGACCCTGCAATTGCCTACCCAGAGCGATGACCTGGCCGTACATGAAGCAGGTTTGACTTTGATTTTCCAGAGGTTGGCATTACTGTTAATTCTCTAGTGACCGACTTTGTGACTAATACCCCCACTCCGCCCGCCTTTCTTCAATCCATCGTTCAAGAAAAGTTGCGCGAGTAGTAGCTGGATATGTTCAGGAGGCGCGGTTTTTCAAATTCAACATTACGGCCCTTCACGCCACGTAGTTGGTAAGGGTCACTGAGCTTCGGCTCATTATGAGCTTCGTCTCAACATATGCACTAACGTACCCGTGCGAGAGCTCTCCCTATTGTATGTACCACCTTTTTCTATTTCCAGATTAAGCCTGTATTATCTTTTTCTTCAAGACTCTTATTCTCCGTCACTTCGTCAATACGTCTCCTTGTAATTGATAACAATACCCTGTCAATATAAACTATTCTTACGTGTAATTCAATCGCATAGAATATCAAGTAATTAGTTTAATTTCACATTCAGCTGCAGATTCTGTGCGTCTTTGAGCAGACTGGGCAATATCGAGAAGCAAAACTGTAATAAGGGCGGGAATATATTTTCAGAAAATGCCGATGTCTATTACTATAACACTCGACGTAGAAATCATATTCATCAGGTGACAGTATCAACAGCTCATTACAAAAAACTCACATACAATACATGTACATTATTTTACAACACTTTGCCAGATGGCTTTAAACTATTAAATTCGATAGAAAAGTTTAAATCCCAAGTGAAATCGTTTCTGCTGCATAACTGTTTCTATACAATTAGAGACTACAATTGAGCACCACAAGAAAAGTAACATTAATTTTAACAATGATACATAATGCATTATTTACCATTTGGACTGTATAAATGTGTGTAAAGAACCTGTAACAAGTATTGTACTACAGCCTCCGGGTCAATGACCCCCATCTCGATCAGGTTTATCGTCCAGTTTCGCTGATCCATTGAGCAAATGCTGAGATGGCCCCTTGTTTTGCTTCTGGACATAAATGTAACTTCATTTTCTGTGCACGTCTTCTAGAATTCAGTGGGAAATACAATTATTCAAATGATCGTTTCCATGTTGTCGTGGCAGGAAGTATTGTTATGAAGGACAACATGGATAAGAGCTAAAATTTATTGCTTATTTATCCTTGAAAAGAGATTTTATTATATATTTTTTTTAATTTAAGTAGTATATGACTTAGCGTAGGGATCACAGAATTTTGAAAATGTGCACACAATTCACTTTTCCCCATAGCACGTCATACGCAGTTTGAACTGTTTTTTTTGACGTAAAATAAATAAATAGTTGCTCCACCTGAGCTTCATTGTTGCTATGTAAAGCAGGGCGAAGCCGAGGTCATGACAGCGGCGCGCGTAAGGGAGAGACAGAAAG
Organism: Teleogryllus occipitalis; assembly: GCA_011170035.1. Lineage (NCBI taxonomy): Eukaryota > Metazoa > Arthropoda > Insecta > Orthoptera > Gryllidae > Teleogryllus > Teleogryllus occipitalis. The sequence goes on along the minus strand of BLKR01001924.1, from coordinate 179,619 downwards.
AGGCAGACAGAAACAGACGCAGCGAGACAATCAGATAGACAGACAGACAAGGACAGAGAGAAAAGGAGAAAGAGGGAGATGGCGTGGAGGACGTCTGCCGGGTTCTGCTAGTTATATGTACATTTAAAGTAATTTTCACCTAACACACAAAATTAATACAGTAGTTAGAAAAATTTAAACATCGTGAAAAACTGTGTTTTAAAGGAATCATTGATGGTGGATGAAATGAAGGCAGAAGGAAGTTTTCATTCAGAATTCATTCATATCCAGAAGTAGACATTAATGAAATAATTTCTATCTTTCATGGAAATAAATGCAAATTTTTGTTTCTTCTGAAAAATGAAAACTGTACATACCTTCTAAAAACTGCTGCTATGTAATCATTATTTACCTGTATTGTTAACCGTTTCAGTTTGTGGTGAAATTGTGTTTGTGAAACGATATCATTCTAAATCTTTTGGATGAAGCAGTCATTAAGATGCCAACTTTCACGAGTTAGATGGCGTAAACCCTCAAGGAACAAATGAATAGATCAGAAACCTGGAGTCTTGTGGTCAATACAGAGTTTATGGTCACTCAAAATAGGGTATTAAGACAAGATTGTATCTGATGCTCAATTGAAAATATTCGTGATAAAATAAGCCTTGTGGTCACATAGAACAGAGGTGTAATGATGTAGCCCATACAATGTGTAACGGTGTTTAAAATTCTGTTACGTATTAATGTGCAGCTTATGGGTCCTACAGTTTTTCTATATGAATAGTGTCGCCCAGGGCTTGATTTCTGGGAGAACGTGACGGAACGGCGCGGTAATAATTATTAAATTATATTATAAATGTTTCTATTAAATTAATAATTAATTTGGGGCGCGACCTAAAATTTTAGAAATCAAGTACTGCTGTCACCACTGGAAAAGGTTTTAGTGGGTGACAGTCTCACACTGTCCAGGAGTGCAGTCCCACCTAGATGTCTTAAGATTTCCACAATTCCCATGAAAAACTTTTAAAAAAATTCTCGCAAGTCTTTCCTTTCATGTGTCACTACAGAAATAGAAGTATGTTCATGGGAACGTAGCCCCAAATATTACCCAGGAACAGTGTTCCCTTGCAGTGGCTATTTTATATAAAGAAATTTGTCTTTGTTCTGTTGATATTTTACATCGAAAGTAAATGTTGATGCAATTGTGTGATTTTTATAAAAAATGCAAATTACGATGTATAAAGTTCGGAAGTGTTAAATATATAATAAATTTTATAAATATTACTATATTTTGGTCTTCCGAGCGATCGGCGTTATAGATCTGCATCAGCGCGTCCAAGCAGTGCTCGAGCTCAGCTCAGGCCATTGGCGAATGCCTTCAACGTCTATAGGTTGAAATTTCTACTTTAAGTACTTTGCTTCGAAGAATTTATCTATTTCAGTGCAAACGCCTAAAACTGCGCCACGCACCATCACACAATTGTACCGCACTGCTGTATGATTTCTTTATTATTAGGCTGCATTGAACTTACTATTAGTAAAGGAATCAAACGGATTTTGATGTTACTAGACTTTAAAGAACTCTATATGTTATTTTGTTGCACGCACCGAAACAAAGAGAAAAAATAGCTCATAGGTTTCCAAATACCATATAATAATAATATGGTATGTGGAAACCTATGAACTATTTTTTCTCTTTGTTTCGGTGCGTGCAACAAAATAACATATAGAGTTAACATATAGCACCGCGGGCCCGCGTCGCTGAAGGAGGCACTGCATTCGTTGATGCATCCTGAAAAGCCACCCTTTTTTCAGATTACTTCTAATTTCACAACCTCAGTTAATGATTTGACATTTCCATGTACAAGCATCACGCAACCAAGAACACAAGTAGCACACGGCGCCGCAGATTTATAAAAACAATTTTTCAAACTCAGTTCATCTTAGTTTACTTCCATTTATATTAAATATTTATTACTTTTATGATGCACGCTTAATAGGTATGGTTAAATAGTATTATATTGTGATTATGAAGTTCAATTATTCTATTCACTTCAGTCCTGGCGTAGTCAGCGGAGTTTTCGTTGGGGGAGCAAGTCGTGTGTCAACACCCAAGGACATAAAAAAATCATTTTTTCTTCCCTTTTTCGGTCTTCCGTTCGACCGGCGTCATAGGCCGACACCAGAGCGTCCAAGCAATGCAGGCATTGCGCGCGCAGCTCAGGCCGTTGGCGAATGTCTCCAACGTCTTTAAGTCGGATCGGGAGGCGGCAGCGCATGCGCGCGACGCCCCCCCCCCCCCACTCACGGACAAAGCGTGCCAATGCGTTGGATTTCGTTTTAACACCCTGCAGGAGAGCTAGTGTCCGTGATTGCAATATTCTCTGTTGCGCGTAGTAGTCTGTATTTTGTAATACGGACAGTGAAAAAGTGGAATAGTTTTAAATAATTGGTGTCCTCTCTCGTATGAAGAACAGAAACAAGTAATTGAGTAATAGGCGATCGTGTCCTAACCTGATATTTCACAATTTAATTTTTAAAACGAGAACTAAAGAATGAGAAAAGCGTCGAGCATGTCTTTTTAAATACTTTAAAATGTATTATTCCAATCTTTGCAATAGAATGCAAAAAATAAGGATTTTGTTTATATAATTCAATTTTACTCTAAATATGTAAGCGAAAAGAGTAGAGTGAGGGTTAACACTTTCCTTCACTGCCAACGCCGTAAGTTCAGAGCAGGGACACGCCATTGTACTCATGTGTACAAATTACACATATTACGAAGTACGTAGGAAACACATAGTACGTATGTACTGTACATAATAATTTTGACTTTAGCATCTTTGTGGATTTTAATTTTGCGTTGGATATGACGCGAACTCTTTCATGAGGCTTCACTAAAGACTCTGGCGACTTCCCTGAACGGGATTATTTGGAGCGAAAACACGTGAGAAGGATCTCACAAGGGTGTCTCTTGTTGAAGGAGTAGCACTTTTTTTTGCGAGCATATACTAAATATTTCCTGTCGTTTTTTTAATTTCTAGTTGCAACTAGTTGACTATTGAACTTGATTAGCTAATTTTGCAACTAAGAAGTTGTGACATCTGACACAGGTTAATGCATTAATCAGTGTGACTCCAGTAGCGTCGGCACGGGCGCACGCTGGCACAGAAAGGGGTGAAACCTGGCCAAAACTCCTGGAAGCCGATTTACACGAATTCGGGAACGGGAATTATCATTAAAAGGCTAGGTTTATATGACTGGACATGTAAAACATCATACTTTTTCAACAGCAAATATTTCATTAATTGATATTTTTACAAAAATGTTTTTCAATCTGAATCAGTGACATCATTAGATGAATGAGTAAGGGACTCCTGATCTTTAGAAAGGAGATTAATACTCTCTTCCCACAAACCAAGTGTCATTATTGGTGTTAATTTTTGCAAACTTGACATAAGTGGATTGGTAGCCACTAAAATTATGTTCTCCATTGTAGATTTTCTGTTACACTTTCTGGAGTAATGATGGCGACATATTTACATATTTTTGTGCAGCAACGCCTAGGCTTCTTCAGAAAGTTGTCCAATGGGAACAAGGGCATTTTTAATTACTTCTGATCCATGATTTAAAATTGTATGTAGTCACTGGCATGTAATATCACAGATACAATTTTAACGATAGTCGAGCGGTTTCTTTTCCGTATCTTTCGAAGACTAGAACATTGTTTGCATGACCACATGAAAGCACCTGCAGAATAACTGCGCACTTCTTAATTGCAGTTTCTTTAATTCCTGTAATGTTGGCAGAACTGCGAGGGTCTTCAAAAAATCTCCGAGTTGTATTACCATCTTTGATAGTACCACTACCACTAAACTTAACATGATCAACCAAAAGACCCATTTCCGTTCTGAATTTAATCTGCACTTCTTTTTTGCCTCGATTTTTGTTTTGTCACTGTCACTACGAGCACTCCACTGTTTGACATCCAACCGATAGGAAACATGCAAAAAGTACTTAAAAAATCGAATTCACGCATGCAATATTGACAAACCAAAATTAAGGTGATGAATTAGATGAATTCCCGGATTCTTTGTTAAAGACCTGTGCGTATGCCATTATACACCCGTTAACTCACATTTAATTCATCGTTATGCACCAGAACGTTTCCAGATATTTTCAAAACAGCTAAAATTAAGCCGCCCTTCAAAAAAGGCAACAAAAAAATTCAGAATTATCGGCCCGTTTCTCTTCTATCAATTTTTTCAAAAATATTAGAGAGACTTCTTTACGTACGAATGGAAACCTTTCTCAGTAAACACGACGCGCTTTCAATTGCCAACATGGATTTAGAAAATCAAAATCAACGGAAACAACTATATTTTCTTTTCTTAAAGATGTCGCCTCATCATTGGATCAAAACGAGGCACCTATTGGATTATTTTTAGATCTCTCAAAAGCTTTTGACGTCATTGATCTTCATATGGAATCCGTGGTATTGCTCTAGATTAGTTATGTTCAAACCTTAAACAACGATCTCAGAGTTGAAATACCTTACTGGAATATTACGTACGCACCTTTCCGACTCTTTGCCCATTGCACGTGGAGCCCATCAAGGTTCGATTTCAGGCCCTATTCTGTTCCTTTTTTTTATCTAGGGTTTTTATCCAGCCAACAGCCGGTTACCCTTTACGCCCCGATGGGACGCATATTCGACCATACACTAGATACCAACACACCTGCGGGCTCCTCTGATCTGGGGTCAGCAGAACGAGAGGCCCTCCGCGACAACACATATATACAAAGTCAAGGGACAAACAGCCATGCCCAAGGCGGGACTCGAACCCGCGACCCTTCGGACCGAAGCGCTGAGTCGGTACTCGCTCTTAGCCACCTCGGCCATCCAGGTCGGCCCTATTCTGTTCCTACTTTACGTAAATGATATGCCCTCGACGATTCGAAACGGAAGAACGGTTCTCTTTGCGGATGATACGAACATCCTTTGCAATAAAGAAACCGTAAATAGTACAATACCAGATGCTTGGTTCCGAAATAACAAATTAATAGTAAACGAAAAGAAAACGATTTTAATGCAGTTTTCCATTTCACATAAACAATTCTGTGCTCCATTGACTGATGTTAAGGCAACAAAATTTTTAGGTCTCTCAATTCAGTCAAACCTTAAATGGAACGTCCATTTAAATGAATTGAACACAAAATTAAGTTCATTATGCTACGCGTTCAGAATTCTTTCGAATTCAGTCAGCCTTCATATTGCTCGTTGTGTATATTTCAAGAATGTTCATTCCCACCTGAGATATGGCATAATATTCTGGGGAAATACATCTTATAGCTCCCAGGCTTTTAGATTACAATAACGAATTGTACGAATAATAACCAAATCCCACCCACGTGATTTATGTAAGCCTCTCTTTAATAATCTAAGAATTTTACCATTACCTTGTCTGTTGACTAATGAGTCAGTGGTGTTTGTCAAATATGACTTGCTTAAGGGCGGGAATATATTTTCTGAAAATGCTGATGTCTATTACTATAACACTCGACGTAGAAATCATATTCATCAGGTGACAGTATCAACAGCTCATTACAAAAAATTCACATGCAATACATGTACATTATTTTACAACACTTTGCCAGATGGCATTAAACAATTAAATTCGATAGAAAAGTTTAAATCCCAAGTGAAACCGTTTCTGCTGCTTAACTGTTTCTATACAATTAGAAACTATACTGAGCATCACAAGAAAAGTAACATTAATTTTAACAATGATACATAATGCATTATTTACCATTTGGACTGTATAAATGTGTATAAACAACCTGTAACAAGTATTGTACTACAGCCTCCGGGTCAATGAACCCCATCTCGATCGGGTATTTGGTCCAGTTTCTCTGATCCATTGAGCAAATGCTGAGATGGCCCCTTGTTTTGCTTCTGGACATAAATGTAACTTCATTTTCTGTGCACGTCTTCTAGAATTCAATGGGAAATATAGTTATTGAAATTATCGTTTCCATGTTGTCGTGGCAGGAAGTATTATTCCGAAGGACATGGATAAGAGCCAAAACTTATTGCTTATTTATCCTTGAAAATACATTTTATTACATGGGAGGGTTTTTTCTTCTTTTTTTTCCTGTTTTCAAAATTTAAGTAGTATATGACTTAGTGTAGGGATCACAGAATTTTGAAAACGTGCACACAATTCACTTTTCCCCATAGCACGTCATACGCAGTTTTAACTGTTTTTTTGACGTAAAATAAATAAATAAAAAGGTTTTTTCTTCTAATGGTCTCTCCATTGCGCAATTAATGTCATTTATTTCCTTCTGTTTGGCCTTGCAGATGTAGTGCATTTGCGAAGAAGTTGAAGTTTAGACATTACTTCCTTCCCATTGACCATGGTTAGTAACATTTCGTGGCAAATGCTTAGTGATTTTCATTAAGTTCTATTTCAGTCGGTTTCAAATGTTTTACTTGTTTCTCCATGTAGTCGTTTTCATTTTGGATAAGGTCCACTGTTTTCTTCTTGACCTGGAGCCTCACTGGTCGACAGAAGCGTGTCGAAGAGGGCCAAAGATTCTGCCATAAAACTGTCCCTGCCCCGCTATTTGAAAAAAACCTCAGTCGAATGGGCACCAAAGGTGTAACCAACATGTGCGTCGCAGTGTTCAGGGGTGTCAAGGAACTTTAGTTTGTATTCACTATGACCTGTACTTCCATCAAAGCCCCACTTGGAAACAAGCATTACTTTGTGAACACTTTCTTCTGAGCAACTTTCAAAAGAAATTCTGTACGCAGTAACAAGGCATGAAATAGTGAGATCTAATAGGTCTAGTAGTTTAATTTCTGCATGCACTTCAGATGTAATAAATGAAGGATAACAATGTTTTTAGCAGCTCTTACAGAGTGGTAAGAAGGGAATACATTTGAATTATGATTTGAATGATGATAGACTGGTACTGTTGCTTACTTAATTTGCAATTAGTCATCAAAGATGATGCAACATCTGCTGATGATGTGCATACACCTTCATCTTGCTGCTTATGTTTCCACATGCTTTTGATTTTTGACACTCTAGTTGAAGTTTTAGCGCAACTGAGCAGCATCACTTTCCCCAGAAGCATGAACACTCATTTGGGCGGCAAATGTCAATTGTGGAGTTGAATATGTCTCTCGAAGGGATTCGGTTTTTCGTCTTTTACTCGTATCTTCGAACGATGATGCAGGACGTTCGCTTTTAGAAGAATGGGGTGCTTGAAACATTGAAAGTTCTGCTTCTACCCATATGGAATATTGTGCAAGAAAATTTTCCCGCTTCCGTTGGCACTTGTCCCATTTCTTAAATATGTCCTTGCAACAATTTTGTACGTCACGCTTTCTCTGAGACAGCAACTCCACTGCACACTTCTTCTGTGGCGCCATCACAGAGGGAATTAATGACATGTTGAATCCTACACACACGTCTTCCTTCCCTAGCAATCAATAATGAAAAAATGTCTTTCTTTGTTACCATAATGAATTACGACCTGAAAATAAAAGAAAAGAGCACATGATTAACTATTAAATTCCCTTGTTACTAATAGTATTAGTAAACATTATTGACTATGAACAAAGAGCCACTATGGGGAAGGTTTATTTTCACATCTTCACTTGAATGTAGCATGGTAAATAAAATCCAAAACTATCGTTAGCACTCTTTTGGTTTATTGCCCCATATCCTACACATTGTGAAGTATTTTTTGTGATAAGTCTTGTTTTGGAACAGCGCGGAACAGTGTACTTTCACCCCTGACCAAAATTGAACATACACAAATATCAGGGTATTTTACATGTATCGATATAATGAAAATTAACATTAAGGGAAATTTTTTTAGCAAAATAGCAATTTAACACATAAAATTACATACTTACATGAGCTCATTCACCAAAAATCTTGCTCCTGACTTTTTGTATCTCGAAGCTCTGACCGCTCAAAGTTTACTCTTCAAAAGGCACCCCACTCACTAGGAAACGTCTGACAGACCGAGCTCAACTTTACAGACACACCATGCAAGCACCAGGAGGGTTACATTATGTCTACATTTTCTTAAGGGAGGGTTACATTATGTTTACTCTTTCTTCTCTTTCAAGAGAGCAACTTGTAAAGGGTGCACAAGATATTTTGTTTTGGGGGTTTTTGGCCAGGTTTTGCCCCTTTCTGTCCCAGTGTGGGACAGCGTGCCGGGCAGACCAGTGGGTGCGACGAGATGAACACTGTTGCTCGAACCTAAACGAAGAGGAAGAAAATAGCTCATGGGCTTCCAAATGCCATAAGTGTTTTAAAGTCTGCACATCAAAACTTGTTTGATTTCTCCACAAATACGTTTAATATAGCCTAATAGTGAATAAAGAAATAAGATACAGCAGTGCGGTACAATTGTGTGTGATTAAAAAGTGACGGCGCGCTGCGCAATTTTAGCCGACTGCAGTGAAATTGTTCAATTGTGCAAAGCAAAGTTCTTAAAGTAGAGATTTCAAGCTTTAATCTTATATACATTAAAAGTATTTTGGATAAAAATTTACAGAGCTATGGCCATTTGAAAAATGTCTGTTTCTATGGTTTTAACGTAAAATTTGCCATATTCGGGCTAATACAGCACACTGTTTAAGTCAAATATGTAATGTTTGATGATCATAGGATTGTTGCGGGATAACGTGGGTACCACCTCAGCCAAAAACCCGTTGATAAAAATAACATTAAATAATATTTATTTGTTATTTTCTAAAAAGTAGGGACAAAAGGCCAAAAATGGGGTGTTTATGGAGTTTGTAGCATCCCTAAACCCACTTTAAAAACTGTTCTGATTGTTTCCCACAATGACCTTTGGTAATAAGTTTTCATTCCGGGGCGTGTCAAGGCCTGTCTTCATGATGGAATATGGTACAGCTTTTCGCGTCTTTCTCGGTTGTGCCATTAGATGTGGCTTGATTTGCAACTGCAATGCTTGATACAGACATAATCGTGCGACATCTAGTGGCATAGCTGAGAAAGACACGAAAAGCTGCCGTGCCATATTCCACTGTGAAGACAGGCCTTGAGGCACCACGTTATAAAAACCAAAGCATCATACACACCATCCAAGATTTGAAACACCAATTTTAATGACATCAAAGCTTTTCACTTCAAGAAACATTATTAGCACCATTTCTGAAATTCACGACTTTCATTTTACCTCTGAATTTAATATAAATTCTGCAATTTACTTTTCTCTAACTTTAATTGGTACAGTCTATAAATACCTATAAACGAGAAGCATAGGAAAGCATCAAGAATACAGACATGATCAAATTGTATCGTAATCATTATTTCAGATTGTATCATAAACATAATTTAATTAGTACATGTACATCTTCAACAGCATAGCCCACTACTTCGCTTACTAGTGGTTGTGCTACAGTATTTGCATTGTGAAGGTTACACATTGTTGAAATATGAAGTAAATAAATATTTTTTTATAAGAGATATCTCAACATTTGAACTAATTTTCCCAGTCAACAGTTCTTGAAAATAAACACAATCAAACAATATAAATGTACAACCACAAGTTTTCCATATTATTTTACAGGGTTTCCAAAAGCTCGAAGAAAGTTTTTAAGATCAGGTTTCTTTTCTGCAGATTTTTTTCTTTTTCCCTTTTGGGATTCTGTTTTTGCTTTGCCCACCACCTTTTCTCTTAAATCTCTATTAACCTTTAAGTGGGTAATCATCTTGTGCATTTCTCTCTTCTTCTGCTGTTCAAGCCTTTTATTAATTTCAAGTTTATTAAAGAAAGAACTATTTCTTGACCTTGAGTAATCATTTTGATTATTGGTACTATTAACATTTTTGTTATTTTGTACATCATTGGTATTGAAAGAGCATTCATCATTGATCTTCTGAATACCTGACTTTAGGTTGGAAGTTTGAAATTTCAAGTTCAGACCTTTTAAAGAAGGCACATTGAATGGTTTAGAGCAATTTGTTACCTGCTTTGATGCCTTAAAATTAATATTAGGAGATTCTACAGATCCATTTTCATTCAAAGCAGTTTTTAACACTACTTCAGGATTCAGACCTACAAATAAATCTTTCTTCTTTTTCTTCTTCTTCTTCTTTTTAACTGTAGTGTTTTCTTCTTCTTTGGTTTCTTCTTTATTAGAATTATCATGATTGTATTTTGGCATTTGCTGGATTTTATTCTTCCGACAGCTTAAACAAGTAAGAACCTGTAACATCAAAAGTTTTTGTTTTTTGTTTGTTTTTTGCTGAGATATTTAATAATAATAATGAACACAGAAAGTAAAAATGATAATATTTGATTTAATATAAGATATTCTTTTGTCAATATTTTTAAAAATTACTTTAAAACAAAATTGAACAATTTAAAATGGAATAAAAAATATTGAGACATCTTTCATGGGATGGATGGAATTACATTCTTTGCAAGATCTTAAACCGAAACTGTTACAAACTGTTCAATAGTGAAACCATTAATTTATTTTATAAAATAATGTGGTTTATGGTCTTCTTCAGGTTGTGCAAAAACTACTAAGTTAAAAAACATAATATGTAAACGAGCATAAAAAAATAAAATAAAAAAACTCCAAAATATATACGGCACAAGCGAATATTGAAGGACAATCAGTGTGTAAGACAAGCAAGTTGCCTATGAAATGCATGGGAGCAATTATATCAGCCATAACAACAGAATGAATTAAGATTCCAAAAATAATTATTAGAACCAATTAATTATTTTGGCAGTTTTTTGGATTAATACACATCCACATTTTAATATTGTAATTTATCTGTAGCTTGAAGAAGGTCATAATTCATACGGGTCAAAACATTTTTAATTTCTGTGCAGTGAACAACTTTTTGTTTGTGCACTGCACGTTTTATGTCTATTGTTGCCTATTTTTTCACAAGTAAACCTACAAACTAACAATTTTTTTTTCAAAAAAAATACATTAAATGTATTTTTAGTAGCATAAACAAAATAAACTGATTAATTTTTTAATAATTCCTTCCTAATTTTGTGCAACTTCACTAGGTTTATGTTAAAAAAGGCATTCACAGAGTTAACTACCGATGTCTGAGTAGCCAAGCACTTTTCAAGTATTATACAAGTTGTTTCACCAGGTACTTTAGACGAAAAAGAAGACACCTCATTCATTTTAACTCCCCAAAATTGAGTCCAAGATTTATTGTAGAAACCAAACAACTTTTAGCCACATATTTTGATAAAATTAATTCAAACAAAGGAAAAAACAAACTAGTGGTGCTATAGAATGTCAGATTTTCTCTTGCTACTTTTATTAGAAAAATAATCATAATTTAAGTGCAAGTTCATCTACGTATATTCATATCTTCATATATTTCAGCTATTATGGGCAAATATCTCAACAACCTGCTTGAAACATTGTACACTGAATCTATTATCAAATATTTCATAAAATCCACTGTACAAATAAAACTGATCTGTTGCATCAATGGCCAATGTTTTGCACTAATTAGTAACTTATTTCTATGAGTTTAACAGCATCCTTCACTATAGTGAATATTGTTTAGAAATTTCTTGAATGTGCTGGCATTCTTGAACTCGCAAACTTTGGTTTAATAAACTATCAACTACACCAAATAGCTAAATACATGTAACATTCCTGACAATTTAGGAAGAAAGTTGAACAGGCTAAACTTATATTATTTCAAAACTAGAGGTGCTACAACAGTCCATATTTTCTCACATTACTGGAAATGGTTACAGCCATCACTTGAAAGAGCCCAAATCAATTCAAATAAAGTACCTGCTGTGCACATCTGCAATTATTTCAAATCATTTCTTACTTCTACAAAAGAAACAATCATGAATAAATCTCAACTGGTACAGAATTTGCAGCACATTATACAGACAAGCTAGGATAACTTCACACAAGTTTGCCTTTACATTCAAGTGAGCTTCCAATGTTTGGTTACCATAATCACTAGGGACTGGATAATTATGTACAAAAAAGAAGGCAAAATATGCACATATATACTATGTATCATAATATACAGAAATATCTAACATTAATCATCATTATATCAATTCATAATCAAAGTATTTTATTAAAATACTTTTATTTTAGTGTATTTTATTCTGTTTCATTAGCATAAAGACCATTACTAAACATTGTTCTCCTCATAATCCTATTATTTACAGTGATCTCCGTAACAAGAATGGCGCTTCTTGAGTGTAGTTTCTGGTGAAGGGTATCAAGGTCAAGGGAGACACCTGAAACATGTGAGGTGGCTGCACAATATCACCTGCTAAACCACATCATTTTCACAAACCAAACTTACTTCCTGTTCTCTGCATTATTCACGCTGATAACTAACACTCCAGAAGTTATGGACTGTGTCGTCGCCTTGCCCTTTTATTAGCAATACTCTCAGTATTTGTGGACTGACTTATTTTAACGCAATACAATAGCGGTATTTTAGAGAGAAGGTACAGAAAAATGTTTGACAATGCAGAATTGTCTGTCTGGAAGATTCCTTATAAGAAACATTAGGGAAAATGAGTAATTAAGAAAAAAAATTGCAGTAATAGGTAAAATATGTAAATATATGTACTTTTGAGTAAAATATGTAAAAAGATGTACTAAAAAGTAGATGTTTTTTGGCAATAACCGATCTGAAACATGAATATATCGTTGATTCGACTGGACAGAGTTGCATTAGGAAAATAAGTTATTACATAATTATCCGGCCCCTAATAATCACCGTTCAAACCTTTTTAAAGTAAAAGAAACGTACAATACATCAAACAACCAGAATGCAATGAACTCTTATTTGACGTCATTTGTTCATTATTTAATTGTGAGAGTTGTAATCAATCTATTGAAAGCATTTCGATGTTTCCTCTTTCTATGTTCGAAAGCAACAAAGTACAAACACATTTTGTAGCAAAAACTCAAAAATGTATTCAAGAACCTTTTGTTAAGAGACCATTTGCCTTTGACCTCAGAGTCTGCAGTCCCAGTCAATTAACACAAGAATTTTTGGATAGAATAGAAGAATTCTTCCAGATTCTCAATATATTTTTTTATTAATAAAACATATCTAATGTTTTTATGACAATCCTTTTTATCAGCAATTACATGACGTTTCGTAACAGGATTAGTGACATCTTCAGGTTACTTAATGAGGGAACTGTTGTCCTGTTGTGTTACATAAATACGTTTTGACAGTATAAAGTTTCAACAGTAGAACACTTGAGGAAACAGTGTGTACTTCTTTATACACCCCACTCTAAAGATGTTCTAAAAGAAGTTCACAATGTGTCCTCAAGTGTTCTACTGTTCAAACTTATTGACGTAACACACCGGGACAACAGTTCTCTCATTAAGTAACCGGAAGATATAACTAATCATGTTACGAAACGTCTTGTAATTGCTGATAAAGAAGGATTGTCATAAAACATTGGAAAGGTTTTATTAATAACACAAATTTTTACTGAACCAGTTAAAACCAGTATGATTTTCAACTGACATCAAACAATACAGCTGAAGGAGAGGTCAAATAAAAAAATTAGAAAAATCAATAACAATGACAATTCACGAGGGAATGGGACACATAACATAAACCTATGAAGATGAGGATTATGTTATCTTTAGTTCTTCCACTATCCATGTTCTCAATCTATACAGTCACATCCCTGATGGCCTCAAAGTGAATGATTACACCAATAATTGAATGTCACTTGGAAGCGTTCTCTTTAAGCACCTTTCTCAATATAGACTGAATAGAAATTTACAAACAAAATGGATTACATTAGTCTGGGAAATATTTGCATGAACACATCTCCCCATGTCTGGTATGTGTTGAGTAATGGATTCATAACATTAAAATGTGCCCTTGTGAAGAACATTTAATGCACAGTCTTCTGAATTACTAAAGATGAACCCTTGTGATTACATAAGGAAGATCAAAAAAAGGAAGAAGTGTAGAAAAGTACATTTACACTTTATGGAATATTGAAACTCCCTCAAAATACTGTTTTGTGTCAGGCTAATGATATGAGTGAAGTGAAGTTTACAACTTCTGGAACAATACAATTACTGTTCACTGTAAACAAAGATTAAAACGTGTTTCTAAAGATGTAATTGAAATGTTCTCTATTTACCAATATACAGCGTGACAGGAATGTCTCTCCGCACTGAGCTGAGTCAGGACCTCCTATTAAAAATTGTAATAATGTTGGTAGCAACCAGACCACCGAAAAACATGTGAAGGAACAACCAAAGACATTGGATAGTATTGCCCCATTTTGTAGGCAACTAGTACCCTGGCAGGTGCTGACAGGCATTTTGTGTGTCCATACTTGACGACAGTTGTGGGTTTTTCTCCATGTAAATTATTACTTTGGAGTGCTTCTTTCTTGCTATACAAAGACTATATTATTAATGCATCAATAAAGATGTAAAACGAGAGCTTCATTGTTTTGTTACCTGAAGGCTAAAATAAAGCAGCATTAGGGTTATAAGAAGCGAACTTTCAAAAACCCAAATGATGCAACCAACACATTTAATTTGGTAACATATAAGTATTTTTCATCTAATTGAAACGTATACTTTAATTTGGTCCTAGCATACCTGCACACTAACTAAGAAAATATAAATATACTTCATACACGCAAAGTACTTTATTACTTTGAAAAATTTTTCACATTATTATTCACATTCACAGAATTGGAAGATACATTGCATGAGTTTTAGACATTTCACAACGTTCTTGAGAATTAAGTTGTTTGTCTGCCAAGCTTTACTTAAATCATTTTCACTTTGTAGAATCATTTGAATCTCTTCTTCAGAGAAATAAACTATGATTTCACTGCCGATGGGAACAAAATGATGCAAGAATGATACAAATATCTCAGTTGAAATTTCTTTTGGAATCTTATGTTTGTTTAGTATTTCCTTATATGTAATTGGTCTGTTAACACAAATGAATGCTAATTGTTTTAAAAGCTTACTTACTGGTATGATTTTTAGGAGTGTGTTTGCACAAAACTGACACTAGCTTCTTAAAAGCATTTTGTGGTTACAAGCTGAATATAACTTGACAAAAACACACACAATTGTAACCAAGGGATTGGGATTTTTTTTTTCAAAACCTTCTTGTCACACCGTATGTTGTAGTGGAGTGTAGCAGGAAATCCTGTTATCCATTCAATTTAAAAACATAATGCATCTCAGGTAGTGAGTTTAAAAAACTTGCTACCTTCACTTCACTAGTAATAACTTTGCTCTCACACATGCTTACTCATGTTAAACCAAGAATGTTTGTAGGTCTTGGCATTATCAAATGAGTAATGGACAAATGACAGCAGATAAGCACTCATCCTATTAATTTTATATTATTTTTAGAACAGTGCTTATGCTATATAACCAGTTAATAATAGCAGTGATAACACATCTGGAGCCCACTACCTTCCATTTGGAGCAAAAATCACAAAATTTGGTTGAGTAGAAAGCTCAAATTCCATTCTAAAGGAAAATCCTTAGTGGTTATTACAGTACTCTCAAGGGCACCAAAAGAGAAACCCACTAACGAAAAGAATTTGATTGACTGACAAAGAGCAATTGACAGATCCTTCACTTACCCACAAGTGCATACACTGTAATATACAATTAAGTATTTAAAATATAGTCACAGTTCTTTCACAATTAACATCCCGATTATGGTAACTTGAAAAATGACCCTAATGTTTACCACTGAAAAGTACATGACAGCACATCACAATCTATGACTAATATTGAAAGAAAGGCAGATAATTTCCTACACCTCTGATGTAGAAAGAAGAACATATTAATTTCTTATACTTAGCATATACTTACTAATTTGTTACCCTGGTTTAATTTGACAAACTTGAGGAGTTTCTGTTGAAATAATGTCAGCTTTCCTGGAGCGTCTTCTTGTTTCCTTAATAATTTTCGAATGCGTTTCCGCGTGACTGGTTTGGGGCGAACTTTTAGTGAGAAAAAACCATCACTCCAAGGACGAATACAGTATTTACAAAAATCCTCGTTGAAACGTTTCTCAAATCCTCTATTTTTCATCTTTCCCCTGTATAATTTGAACATGACATTACATTAAAAACACACAAAAAATGTACAAGCAATAATATTCTTGATGTATAGAACTGCTACACTTACAATAATTTTTGAACATTTCCTGAATTTCTACGGTTGCATTTCAAGAATTTGCTAGAACGTAATACAAAATTCAGCCTCTTGGCATCTTCTGTTCCATATTCATCATCCATAATTCGGGCGATCGTATCGTGATACAGATGCATGTGCCTTCGATATTTTCTCCCCAAAATAGTACTAAGAGATAATTTTCCGTACACTTCTTCCCACAAACTAACTCGTGAAGATTGATGGCACACATTAATTGTAAGAAGCTTCTGAACGAATTTCTCCTTCCTTTTTAGGAATAAACGTAAAACAACACAAGTATAATAGAGTTAAAGACAACACCAACGCACACTAAGGCAACCACTGGTTGCCAACCAGGAGTGTACTGCTACTCGCAGAGAGTATCACAGAGTACTCATACATAGAGCGATCACTCCCATGTTAAGGGTATGGCCGAGCAAACGATGCATACATTCACCGGGCGCAGCACCGTCGACTAGAAAGGCGTCTCCCCACTCTCAACCTAAGTTCCACCAATCCAAGACGTCTCCCCTCCACTTGTGTGTGTGCCAATTACGAGTACTGTCAACTTGTGAGCAGGAGTCCAAAATTAAATTACTTTTCGCGCCCTTCCTGGCAGCCATATTACAAATTAACTCAATTTATTTAACTCTAAATGCGTAATTAACTGCTTTATAAGGTCTGCCTCCTTATTCGAGCCTTTTTTTACTTAAACCCAAAATGCATTGAATTTGTAGGAATAGGTACCTAGAAGGCTATTGGTCATAAATGAGCTAGGAATGTGGGACAAACAAATACATGACAATTATTAGTAAAACATTTATTTACCTCTTAAAAACAAGTGTAAATAGGTCAACAGCAAAACAACCCAATGAAAGGAATTAGATAATATTTAATTACAGAAATAGCATTGTGTGCATTGATTAAAAGTATTTGCAATAATATATTTGCTTTACACATTAAGTCATTTAATTACTATGAAGAATTTAACCAAAGCAAAATTTTGGCACTTTGTCGTATACAAGAATTTTCAAATATTAATGGTGACATCTAAGTTTAAAAAGTTGATTACCACAAGCCATCAATGTAAAACTGAATTACTTCTCTTTACAATACAAATATAAAACTGAATTAAGTCTCTTTACAATACAAATATAAAAACTGAATTACTTCTCTTTACAATACAAATATAAAACTAATTACTTCTCTTTACAATACAAATATAAAACTGAATTACTTCTCTTTACAATACAAATATCCATCACACAACAATCCAACAATTGATATTGAATATTATTGAAGTAATAATTAATTGAATATCACATGAACAATCAATCCACAATCAGAATAAATCTTAATTTTCTTACACGGTTATACGAATTACTGGTTCAATATTTACAATATTCTTATCAGATATGAGGTTAGCAACATCAATACAGAAACTTAAGACACAGTAGCAATGCCTAGGAAGTTACAAGCAGACTTTCAGAAGCCATATATAAAATACTAAGTAAATCTAAAGTCACAAATGATTACTCTTTTGAAAACTAAAGCGAGAACAAGGACAAACCAAACAATTGAGGGTAAATCCGAAGTATAGGGTGGCACCACGGTGTAAGATATGTCTTACACCGTGGGTGGCACGGTTCCTTTGATTCACTGATTCGGTTCATTAGAAGAGAATCGACTCCATGAACTGAATCCTTGTTTATACGTAGTAGTCGCGTGTAGTTAAGTTCATGATGTTACAGCAATAAATATAATTATTTAAATTAAAGGTTGATCGGGAGAATAACTACCCCACTGCTCTAAAGCCCCCTGTACGTGTAAATCCACGTAGCAACGTACTCTCATTAAGTGAACTGATTATTCGTATTTTTCACGCTACAAATTTAATTTTATAACCCACACAATTCTTTAACCAACGCATTTTTTTCACCAAGTGGTCCGCGACGTGCTACCGCACGTCGCTACCCGACGGATCCAACGTGCTACGTTCGCGAGGGCCTTCCGGCCCTCGCTCTCGAGACCTGGTTCGCGCCTCCGCTGTCGCTTCGGCGCTCACGCTGTATTATATACCTCTCTCACTTTTAAGAGAATTTATTTTAAAGGTAACACTCACTTTTAAGAAAATTCATACCTTTCATCTCAGTAGACACACAAACCTATTTGAAGAAGACTTGAAATGCGAAAATACACACAATTCCACGCCAATAAATTATCAGGTGACTTCTCATTTAACATTGAACATAAACAATTCAGTTTTATAGTGAACCGCGCAACTATAAACATAGGAATCGCGAGAAATAATGAATCATAAAAGGAACCAAAGGAACCGTGCCACCCTAAACTACGGATCAACCCAATTGGTATTGGAGAATTAATGTGGCCAAGTATTTTACCAAATTAATACAAATAATAATAGTTTGATTTTAGGAATTAATACTCAATTGAATTGCATCTAATCACTGAATAGAAAAATTGTTGAATTAGTCATCAACAGGGAACGGATTTGTATGTAAATACATATTTACTAAATAAGCTAATATCAATATTAATTTGCATTATCTTTATATTTCTCTATGTAGAGTAGAAAAATGCCAATATTCAACCTTTCTTACCAGGCAGAAAAAGCGTAGGAACAGCATTTCTTTAAGTCCTCGCTTTAATTCTGCGCATTTACTTTCCCCGGAGAAATGCCGATCACAAATAAACGTGTTCCTGAAACTCCCTTGCGGTGTTATCTCAGAAATCAATGGATTACCGCAAGCATTAACCCATTTCGCTAGCAATTCTTCGTCACTTCGAGGAAAGCGATGTCTCTTGCTAAAATAATCACCGCAATTCAATACGGAACATTTATTTCCCTTTCGTACCATTTCATCCACGTTATAGATATAATACACGAACGTAGCACGAGAAACAAACACCTGTATAACCATTGAACACGACAAACCACTACACACGTGTTCGCCAGAAAGACTAAGGCTGCGTTTATGTTGGAGCAGCGATAAACGATGAGAGCGAAGAGAGAGTAGGTGTTGCGAAATCGCAGCGCTGCGGTGTTCATGTCGGAGCAGTGCGAAGCAGCGCCACTCCGAATCCACCAGAGACATCTACAGGACATTCGGCGAAACTAACTTGTCAATTCAATACCAACCTTACGTAAATCACCCGCCATATGTACTTAAATTGGCTTAGGAACTTTTGGTTACCGTTTATGTTGAAGCGCAGTAGGAGTCAACCTCAACATCATTCCCCTATGCAATGGAAGCATTACACCTTAAGTATTTTTCTTGGCTTGATATTGGCATGCTTGGTGAGAGAGATGTGTCAATTTCTCTCGACTCTGCAACATACAGCAAACAGCTGTGTGCAGTCGAGAGAGTTAGTCCTAGAGCGTACGTATTTCGAAGTTTTTATACTGCGAGCGAATTCAATAGTGATTTGTTTTGGAAATGTATTGTTATTTTATATCTTTCTTGGCGTTGTCATCGATGCGTCGTCATTTGACGAAAAACTCTTCAATGAATGTGATAAGGAAGAGAATTTTAGAACGTCAGACACGTAAAAAAATTGTCTAAAGTGATATCCTGGCTGAAGTGGCGATGATTATAAAGGTAAGCTGCCATGGCTACAATAATGAGTGTTAATGCACATTAGTGTTTATGGAAAATTAAGTGTCATACATATAAACATATTTACATTGACTGTTAAAGAGAAACAGATGTATATTTCCAACAGGGTTATAACTATAGTATACTATTTAGTATTGAGGTTAGTGATGGATTTCATTTGAGGAACTCAATAGCCTTTCCTTTTTTTACAGAGAGAAGAAGCCTAGTCTCTTGAAAGAAATTTGGTTGTATGTGAATGAATGTTTAAGAAAAAAGTATGGAATTGGGTCTTCTAAGAAGGAAAGGAAATGTATTGTGTACTATATGCCTATGTGAATCTCACAAACATAACAGTATTTTATGCCCGGTTGTATGAAAAATAAAAACAGTGAAGACAAGTGTGAAATTGTGTGAAGAAAAGTGACTATGTACAGAAAATTTCAAATGTGTGCAGTGCTCTCCCATTCTGCCAATTTCTATTATTCATAGACTTTCTAATATTTTATTAGTCTGTCAAGTTTCATCTTATAAAACAGTTTTCAGTTTGGTACATTTTCAGTATTTAAAAGGAGAAGTATAATTTTTTATTTAAAGATAATTAATTTGAAGTAGTATTTTTTATTGTTGTTTATTCTGTAATATAAGAAAAATATCTGTCATGGAGTAAATAAGAAAAATTAAAACATCTTCAAATTCATTGTTATTGTCTTGATATAAGGAAGGACTCTTCTCATTTTAATATTGTCTAAGACAGTAATTTTGCTGTTAGTTCTACCAATCTTAATTGAATTCTCAGTATTTATTTCCTATTGTGTCTGTAAAGAGCCTATATTTTGGTGGTTTGCCTGTTTAATTTAACTGAATGTAAAGTCTGAAGATTACATGTACAACAAACTATCTAATGTTAAAAACATTTCCATATGATTAATATTTTAGGTGTCCTCTGTTCATGTTGACTGAATAACATATCACTCTCTCCCAAAATTTTGTAAGTTTTTCATGAAATATTATCCAAGTGTACAAGGGATATCTTCTAAAATGATTGAGTTTTGCAAAGACCATGGTAAATAAATGATTTTGTATTCTGAAGTAAAAACTACTCTGAATTCCAAGGAAAACAGATTATAAGGGAAGTGATAAAGGTAATTGGCATATTTGTTTTATTTAAAATTGTTTCTTAAATCTTAAACTATGACAAAACTGGAAGGCTGACGGCTTTGTAGAGTGCAACCTCTCAATATTTTGCCAAATTGTGGCTTGGGACTAGCTGATTTCAATCACTTCAATTTTGAATTAATTGCAAACATTCAATTTTCATCCTTTCGAAATGTTGTGCTACGAAATGAGATACATGTACTATCAAAAGTAATAATTTAAATAATTCTTTTTCAATGCATTTTCTAGTTTAAAAATAAAAAAAATATTCTGTTTCTGGCATTTCATTTTATTCATATTGTTCTTCAGTGATAGTTATTCACTGATAAAACATCCCAATCATTTAATTAAACTAACAAAATTAAAAATAAGTTCATTTGTTTCATTTTAAAATTTCTGTTATAAATTATACTTCCTTGAATTGCACCCACATTGTGTGCCATGGGCAGCAAGCACACAAGAATTAATCATCCCAATCATTCTGGGTCAATATCTCACAACTACAATAAATTCTCTTCTATAGTTTTACAAGGTGTGGATGCAATTTACAAATTCATTAACAGATGAAATGGGTGATTATGGCAAACAAAGTGAACAAACCTTCTGAGGGTTTGCAATACAAAAAAGATTTAGGTTTATTAATGATTTAGAATAAAACATTATCACTGGCAGATGATTATGTCCTTTACCTAAGTTAACAATTAGTTTTGCACAACACAACATAACAATAAAAATGGCAGTTATCCCGTAATTATTTGTATACTTGTCGTTCAGTGAAAAACGAATGTAACCTAACCTCTAAAACTTACATGTTGTACTCATTTCTGCGGCACACAATTTGTCTAAAACGAAGCTATTACGGCGATTTGTGTCCCTTTCGTCCCAAAATTGACTCCTAACAATAACACAAGTGATCAATTTCTCAGCATTCATGTTATCCGACATGTACAACACCTGAAGTGGACCAGCTGTGAAGAGTGCGGAACAGCGATACTAGCAGCGAAAACCTACCAAAGGGTTTTCTTCGCTCTTATCGCGGGTCGCAGCGCTGATCCCGTGATCAGCGCGCTGTCAACATGAACACTTCCATCTGTTTCCATGTGGACGTTTTCGTTGCTTCGCTCTTATCGCTGCTCTCATCGTTTGTCGCAGCTCCAACATAAACGCACCCTAAGGTAAAAGCCACAGAGCACCATACAGAGAGTATACTAATAGAGACGGCACTCAATGTTAATCCCAAGGCTCTTATTCAAATTTCTAATTTTCATGGAGGGGGAAGCAGCCATCTCAGACCCCGATTGAGCCAATAGCGTCGAAGGGCGTTCTACCAATGGAGGTGGCGCGTATTGACGACCGGGACATTTAAAATGAAGTTGTTTTCAAAATGGCGTCAAATGAATACATTATTTTTATGTAAAATACGCTAGGCAATTAAGAAGACTAAAATATTAGGATTTGGAATCCTAAGTCACTGAATGGAATTATTGTACAGGGAGTGCAAAATAAAAAGTTATTTTATAAACACAATATTTATTTCTAAATTATATAAATAGTCATACACAATATAAACAATAATACAATTTTTTACAAAATAAATGTGAGCAAGTAATCAGACATAAAGATTATTTTACTTTGCCATTGACTAAATATTGAAACCATGAATTTAGACAATTGTCCAAATATAACTAGTGACCATTACTTCTGTAATATTGCATCATTATTAAAACTAGTGAGAACCCGTCAAAATTTGACGGTGAGATCTGAGATAAATGTAAAACACTGTTCTAAGGCTAATGTTCCACAATATGTTGCATTGTCTGGATCTTTATTATAACCTAAAGATATTCTGTGATGTGTAGTTCCCAAAATTTTGAACACACGTATGGTCCGTGACCAAGTGGCAATGTGGTTGCCCACATATTCCAATAATACACCAAATGACACAAAAGAAAGAGCACTATTATACTCACAGATATTATTTTTAAAGTTTTTTGATGTGTCATCATCTATAAACAAAGTTGATTACTTCTGGCATATTGCTCGAAGGTAAACTTATTTTCCCATTTAAGCAACACAGAGTTTGCAGAATTTCTCTCATGGGAAGTACAAAGCAGAACAAAACTGACATTTTCTACGTTGACTTTCTCATTCTCTGCATCCAGTTAATGTACGTGTGTGTCTTTTGGGGCACATGAGCAACGATTCGGAATTCGGCATAACCTGTGAACAATTTCACTACTTCAGAACAAGTGAGCAAAACCCACTGTTCGAATGTTCTCTACAAAATACATCCCAAAAGCAAACACATGCAAACTGTCAACGCCACAATGCAATTATTACACTGGAACAAAACCTTGACGAATTGTAAACAAATCTCAACAATCAAATCAAAACATCAAGCAATGTCAGCCTTTGGAAGAAAACAATTGACTACTTATAAGCGTACTATTAAAGAATGATTTAATTAATTAATTTACACCGTAAATGTTGGTGAATCAACACAAAGAATATCTGATAACACATCAAGGGATTCTTTCATTTAAAGGAAAAAATACTACAATCAATTCAGTAGAAGCTCTAAACGAAGCCATGGCAGAATACCTTATTTTTTTAAATATATGGATGACATTCCAGCTATCAACACGTCAAATGTCAGCCTATTATCAAAATTGCAACTAAGGTACAATACAAATTAATATTATTGATAAGTTTTATAAATAAACAAGAAACTGCATAAATAGTCCACAAAATCTATCTTTTTTTACTTGCTTTCTTCAAAAATGCAATATTACACATTAAACTGCATTACAATAAACATGTTTTACCTCCTACCTAGTACAAGTGATGAACTAAGTTAAAAAAAAAATTACGTGATTCTACTTCAACTTCATTTATCTCAAAGCAGAGTTTTTGGACTTAGTAGGTTTCACTAATATTCCGATATCACAGGCCACATATTTGTCCAAAAGCATGGCTAATTGCTCAATGGATCGTGGATCAAAATCCAAAGGCCAGAATACTAATATAATAAAATTATATTACAAACTACTAATATATACAAACTATACTAATATACACAAACAAACAAAAATTAAATATATACAACAATGTTAAAAATGCAAAATATATACAAACACTGAACCTCAATAATACTAAACAATTAATAAAATAAATAATAAATTGAAAAAAGGTAAAAAATATCTACAAAAATTCATGCCCTTCCAATAACCGCATATTTACATCACAGCAATACGCCCTGATTACCAATCTAGATATGGTGTCTACCATGATGGATACCATTTTGCAGCTGTGATCTGGACAATTAAGCCAGCTATAGTCCAAATTTGCTGTTAGGAAACTAACAACATCACCCTTTATGCTTCTTGAGTGCAAACTTCGAGATTCAACAAAATTTGACACAAAAAGATTTCGGGCCATTTGGACCGCACTCCACAACTGCTTATTTGCATATATCAAAGCTGGACTATGAGGATCATATTCCAGACTTTGAGTATACATCTGCCCCAGGGATGGCTCATCACTCTTAATCGCAGTTAGGCATATTGAGCAATGTTGGTCCTTCAAAACCCCTACCATGCACTTGCCAATGTAGCCAGCAACATAGTAGGTCCCAATGTTTTCAGGTCTTGCCATGTCCTCCTCCGTCAGAGCATTGGCCTCTGCTGTATCATCTGGAATACACATGGTATTAGCAATGCAATAGACATGGTATTATTGACACACAAAACACAGGGCAAACATTTATCTTCAATTAAAAAGGCATTTTCACTCACCAGAACATGTGGGGAGGACATGCAAAATGTCCCCTTCCTCATGTTCTTCATGAACTTCTCCGCCAGGTGTAGAAGGATCTGCAATACAAAGAGACATGGTATTATTGACACACAAAACACAGGGCAAACATTTATCTTCAATTAAAAAGGCATTTGCACTCACCAGAACATGTGGGGAGGACATAAGAAATGTCCCCTTCCTCATGTTCTTCATGAACTTCTCCGCCAGGTGTAGAAGGATCTGCAATACAAAGAGACATGGTATTATTGACACACAAAACACAGGGCAAACATTTATCTTCAATTAAAAAGGTATTTGCACTCACCAGAACATTCGGGGAACTCGGGAGAAATGTTGTCCACTACATGCAGAGCAGGTAGAGCAGAGCCTGCAAAAGAAATAAGGATGTTTAATTAAATTAAAAAAGAAAGTTTTCTTATTACACCTTCTAGTTGCTTAAAAAAAACCTACGCCTTTCTTGTGGTAATCCTTCTAAAAACGACCTGAGTGCTCCCTCCGGCAACTCAGGACGCACATCAGCAAAAATTATGGGCTCCACATTATGTGCTAGTCTGCCTGCTGCAGTGAACATTTCCGGCGTGAAGTGCTCCATACATACATATCTCAACCTTATGAGAATTTCCCAAGGGCTAGATGCCAAAGTCGGGTCCCCAATTGCCTATAACCATTTCATACACCTGTAATAAAATTAGTAATGTATTATTGAGCTATTATAGTTATATCAAAATCACCTTAATGTTAATATAGCTATTATAACTTATCAATTACATGATTATTAAAGCAACCAGTGCTTTCATGACTTCAATACATTGGATGTTCATAATAATTGTGTTTACAATATCCTCACATATAATTACATTATTTAAATTAATTTCATGTATTATTTAGTGACATAGTTAATTTACTATGTCACTAAATAGTACATGAAAAATTGTTATAGAACCATGCTAAGCATTTCATATCGCTTACCTTTCAGGATCTCTTGGAAACTTAAAGAATTGCTGTTCACTCCTTCTATTTTGGTTGTATCGGCAATTGGGTACCCAACAACGCCTAAATTAGGGCATTTCGAGAAACACAAACGCTAAAACGGCTATAACACACAAACGCTCTCGCAAAAAGTTTTTGCCAAAAACGTTCAGATGAAACCGTTTCGTTTACACACAAAGCATGTTCATAATTGCAGGGTCCGGCCTGTAGATTTCGCGCGCCGCGCCTTTGCGCCCTTCGACGCTATTGGCCCAGACGGGGTCTGACATGGCGGAATTCAAATTCAAATACAATTCAAATAAGAACAGGCCCAGGCCTATCTAGTGGCAAGGGACTGATGCATACATTCACCGGGTGCAGCACCGTCGACTAGAAAGGCGTCTCCCCACTCTTAACCTAAGTTCCACCAATCCAAGACGTCTTCCTTCCACTTGTGTGTGTGCCAATTACGAGTACTGTCAACTCGTAAGCGGGAGTTCAAAATTAAATTATTTTTCGCGGCCTTCCTGGCAGCCATATTACAAATTAACTCCATTTATTTAACTCTAAATGCGTAATGAACTGCTTTATACGGTCTACCTCCTTATTCCAGCCTTTTTTAACTTAAACCCAAAATGCAGGAATTTGTAGGAATAGGTACCTAGAGGGCTCTTGGTCATAAATGAGATAGGAATGTGGGACAAACAAATACATGACACAATTATTAGTAAAACATTTATTTACCTCTTAAAAACAAGTGTAAATAGGTCAACAGCAAAACAACCCAATGAAAGGAATTAGATAATGTTAATTACAGAAATAGCATTGTGTGCATTGATTAAAAGTATTTGCAATAATATATTTGCTTTATACATTAAGTCATTTAATTAATTACTATGAAGAATTTAACCAAAGCAAAATTTTGGCACTTTGTCATATACAAGAATTTTCAAATATTAATGGTGACATCTAAGTTTAAAAAGTTGATTACCACAAGCCATAATGTAAAACTGAATTACTTCTCTTTACAATACAAATATAAAACTGAATTACTTCTCTTTACAATACAATTATAAAACTGAATTACTTCTCTTTACAATACAATTATAAAACTGAATTACTTCTTTTTACAATACAATTATAAAACTGAATTACTTCTCTTTACAATACAATTATAAAACTGAATTACTTCTCTTTACAATACAATTATAAAACTGAATTACTTCTCTTTACAATACAATTATAAAACTGAATTACTTCTCTTTACAATACAAATATCCATCACACAACAATCCAACAAATGATATTGAATATTATTGAAGTAATAATTAATTGAATATCACATGAACAATCAATCCACAATCAGAATAAATTTTAATTTTCCCACACGGTTACACGAATTACTGGTTCATTTTTACAATATTCTTATCAGATATGAGGTTAGCAACATCAATACAGAAACTTAAGACACAGTAGCAATGACTAGGAAGTTACAAGCAGACTTTCAGAAGCCATATATAAAATACTAAGTAAATCTAAAGTTACAAATGATTACTCTTTTGAAAACTAAAGCGAGAACAAGGCCAAACCAAACAATTGAGAATTAATGTGGCCAAGTATTTTACCAAATTAATACAAATAATAATAGTTTGAGGAATTAATACTCAATTGAATTGTATCTAATCACTGAATAGAAAAATTGTTGAATTACTTATCAACAGGGAACGGATTTGTATGTAAATACATATTTACTAAATAAGCTAATATCGATATTCAATTGCATTATCTTTATATTTCTCTATGTGTAGAGTAGAAAAATGCTACATTTATTTTCCATATTTGAGGTTTTAGTACATATTTGAATGAAAGTCCACATTTTTCAATATTTCTTAGAAAATCAGTCAATATAGCATATTAAGCTTAACAGTGAAATTTCATTAAATATTACTAGAAATGCATCTCAACAAAAAGAGCGTCAACATTTTTAGTAGTTCCTTAATCATAAGAGTTTGTTTGAAAATTACGGAGAATTGGCAATGGAAAATTAAGTTCAGAAACTGTTAAGGTTTTAATTTATGTAAAGAATAGATCCACTCTCCAGCTTTGAGGCCTTGACTGAGGTGTCTTGAGTGAGCCGCGAGGTGAAGGAGGCACAAGGAGGCGATGAATGAACTTTTGGATTTGTTTGACAAATGATCTTGAGACTTCGACGGCTTTTGGGAAACGCTCCTCATTTCAGTATCTACACCTCCCCTTCTCCTTCCCTCTGAGGCTGCCACCCGAATATCGCAAGACATCCCAGACTTGGATATCAGAATTCAATTTATACAGCTCCTCAATGCCAGTTACAACCTATCAGAATACTGTGTTGGTCCGGTTCTAAGAATCTCTCTATGAACACACCGTGAAATGTCAAAAGTAGCACAATCAGCCAGTGTGAAAACTGAAGTTACATTTCAGAATAAAAAAAATTAGGTTTATCAACTGACAATAAAATATTATTTTACCTTAGTCATTTTTATCACATTCCATTTTTACCTCCATATTTTGATAAAAATAACTACGTATATTTTTAGTCCATATAAATCCGTTCCCATCAAGCATTAAATGAAATCTATACATTAGTTACAATCAGCAATTTTAGAAAAATTAACATGAAAGAAAATTACTTCCATGAAAACACTACTGAACTGAGACCAATTATTAAAGTACTTATCACAGAACATCAATTAAATGAAATCTATACATTTGTCACAATAGACAATTTTTCAAATTAACATAATACTAAAACGAGATATGCATCAAATTACCGAACGGAGAAATTATTGAATTACACATGGAACATATATGAAATATATGAAACATATGAAACCGCTCAATATTCAACCTTTCTTACCAGTCAGAAAAGGCGTAGGAACAGCATTTCTTTTTAGTCCTCGCTTTAATTCTGGGCATTTACTTTCCTCGGAGAAATGCCGATTACAAATAAATGTGTTCCTGAAACTCCCTTGCGGTGTTATCTCAGAAATCAATGGATTACCGCAAGCATTAACCCATTTCGCTAGCAATTCTTCGTCACTTCGAGGAAAGCGATGTCTCTTGCTAAAATAATCACCGCAATTCAATACGGAACATTTATTTCCCTTTCGTAGCATTTCATCCATGTTTTAGATATAATACACGAACGTAGCACGAGAAACAAACACCTGTATAACCGTTGAACACGACAAACCACTACACACGTGTTCGCATGAAATACTATGGTAAAGAAAGCAACTGTCCGCGTGGAATTCCTCGTTTGAAAACATTTCCACAGACTTCCTATCTTTCAAGGAGTGTACGATGAACGCGATTGCACCGCGCCCGGCGGATGTATGCATCGTTTGCTCGGCCACTCCTGCCTATACAAGTGATCCATCTATGTATTATTTGTCTATGGAGAGTATACTCGCGCAACTTTTCTTGAACGATGACCTTGATTCCGTCTCTCTTGAGCAATATACAGTTGAAGGCAAAAGCTCGCAGCGAGCACTGATGACATTTCAAGCATTAAAACTTGATTGGCGCGAAACAGAAGCTAGTCAAAGCTAGTTGCTTTCATGCGCGAGAATTTCTGTTTAGCTTTATTACCATTATCTAAAGAAATGGCTGAGGCAGGTCCAGATCCTTTAAGGGAGACACCTAAAACTCCTATCTACTGATCCTGCTGTTGCCTGCTGTTGTATATCAATTCAGGGCTTTTTAACTCCCATATAACGTGATGGAGGCCATTACAGTGGCGCGTTCTTCTGTATTACCTTCTTACAGAAACTAAAATACGAACTGTTGCCAACAGTGGCGGCTCGTGGGTATTCGGACGGTCGCATGTGCACACCAAAATTAATTCGGTGCCATTTGTCTTAAACATCTCTTAACAAGAGGGGAATACAAGTCCTCTCAGAGCATTTACGAAACATGTTATTTCAAAACACGCGCCATTCGGAAGCTGCGATTGCCGGTCCATCCACCTTTCTTACGTGAAACCCTGCGGGAGCACACTCGGGAAAATGCGACCGAGGAAACGGCGTCCTAGGCTGCCGCGGGGCTGCAGGGGAAGGAGGGGGAACAACAGTGGCTTATAGAGGACTGGAGCAATCCCCGCGCGGTGCTCCTTCTACGGCACAGGCGCAGTGGCGATCTCGGGAAAAGCCTTGACGTGTCTCGAAGATATAACACTCGAGTAGCACAAGTTTTTAACAGAAGTAAGTATGACATTGAACGAAGAAAGTGTGAGATATCTCTCCACTTAAATTAGCTTTCGCACTAGCGCGCGAAACGCGAACGCATTGCTGTGCAGTGTTGCAGTCATAAAAATGTTAATTGTATATAATATGTGTATTCTCTTGTGTGTTTAAAGTGAGTTGCAATTACAAAACCATTCCGAAGTATTCAAACCCCTAGTGTATTTTGTAAACGTAAGTATGAGGCTACGTTTCAATGTGTTTTGAGAAACCGAAATCAGAGAGTTATTTTTCTTTCAAGGGTGTTTGTGCAACTAACAATGAATAGCGTTGAAAATATGAAACGTAAGAAATCAATGAAAAAGCCACAGAAAAAATTGCTGAAAAGAAACAATGGAATGGAATTGTTCGGCATGCTATCAGACGTCATAAGATGATTTGTGTTTAATTATCATTATTAATGTTAATGTGTGTCAATGCATGCGTGTAATGTATATGTGTGTGTGTGAGTGTGTGTGTGTGTGTGTGAGAGAGAGAGAGAGAGAGAGAGAGAGAGAGAGAGAGAGAGAGACAGAGGGAGAGAGAGTGTGGGAAAAAGAAGAAAAACGTTGCACACCCTAATGGCATGACCACGAGCCGCCACTGGTTGCCAACGATACTTCAAATGTGCGTAGCTTCGCGAGATCCAAGCAGACGCGTAAATGTAGATAAAAGCAAAAGATAGCGACAATGTTCGCGCTTTTTTCATCGATTTCTTATATGTATAAATTATGAATAATTGAACAATTAGAAGACACTTTCCGTATTTCTCACAAATTAGCCACTTTTTATGAGCGAAAGCTGGCGATTATAACCTGCAACCACTAGCGCCCCCTATATTTGTATCCTCAAGCTTTGTCTCCGGTTTTGATGGAGAGTTGTAAGGCCCTGGAGCATAGACTAAAAAGGTATAATTCTTTACACTATGCCTGGAGTATATGGCGCCAGCGCAGAACACTATACTTGGGTTTTCGTAACGTGGCGCCTTAGGGCATTATTTTGAAGATAGAATATAGCCCGACTTTTTGCGTCTTTCTCGGTCCTAGCGCAAGATGTCGCATGATCGCGACCGTATCAAGTGCAGCAGATCGAGCGACTCGAGCAGTACGACCAAGAAAGACGCCATATTCCATCGTGGAAATAATGTCCTCAGTCGCTACGTTACGAAAATCCAAGTATAGCCACGAGAGTTAGTGCCGGCCTTAGCGGACCGACTATCGATCTTATGCGCATGCGCAGATGCAAAAGTGATGCGAAACTTTAAACTGCGCATGCACAGGAGTGCTTTAACGTTCGAGTGTGCACAAACTCTATATTGGCTCCAATTGCATCGCTAACAGCAAGTCATTGAACTATATGTAAGAAGCGGCACGGTGCGAAATTTGGTTCTGCAAAACTGCGTTATAAGGTTGTAAAGACAACATACAGTACAAGCACTATTTTCAATAAACAGTTTGAAAACAAATAATAGAATAATATTGATGTAGTTATTTTTATACCTTTAAATTTTATTTTCCTTCATTGCTTATTGTATATTTTAGATATATACTTTTATTTTATAACAGAAAATATAACACAGAAATAAATCATTTGTATGTGATGTTTATCACCAGATTATTTCTGAGGGGAGTGAACGAAATGTAGAATGACTTATGAAATGATGTAATTTAGTAGACAATGATGATCTACGATAACAGTGTTGTACCGATTCTCCTTTTGAATTAATTAAGATTTGTATTTGAAGGGAAATTTCTTTTGAGATACCGTGAGCTCCGGTAAACCTTGGGGGAGGGTGTGTCATGTCAAATATGACGATCACGATGTAACTTCGTGACTATTCTCCGTTTACCCTAAGAAAAAAGTGGATGTAAACAATAGCACCTGCTTTGGGATGTTTGGCATTGGTAAGTTGACACGTTACAACCTCAGACGTATTCATGTGCAGAAGAAAATAGTTTTCGATGCAATGGCTAATATCTCTCACAATGATAACATTCCAGACGAAACTTATAATCTATAACTCCGACTCGGAAATAAGATCATTGTTCCCATGCCTGCCCTGTCGGAAGAGGAAATATTGATGTCGGTGACAGTTACGTGTCCAGCGCCTGCTTGGTATCAACTCTAGCGGAAAAAATGAATCCGGAGAGTCAAGAGGCGAACTGTACCCGACGCATGCATAGAAGTAACTGGAGCTGTTGATTTCGTAAGAACTGATGACAGACGCAGGTTCGGTCACGCACGGTGGGAGGCGATGTACTCATGCGAAGCGAAGCAGATCAGTTAAGAAATTTTTGTCAAGCAGTTCGAAACGTTCGCTTGAAGATGTCGGAGAGCGGTACAGGTCTTTCCGTAGCGAAACACTATAGTGGTAAACTATTACAGAGTGGTTAAAAAGTGTGGTATTGAACGTTTTAAATACATTTTTAGCGCATTTCAGGACTTCTCGAGCAAGGTATTTCTAAAGTGACGACAGAACGCTGGTATAAGGCATATTATTAAAGAGGAACAGAGAATGTGAGAGGTAGATGGCTTCAGTGACAGTGTCGTGAACAAGATAGCCATCACCAAAGGTTCCTCTTCCAACATCGAATCATTTGCTTCAGATATGAAAGGAATTTAACCTCTTCATGAAGCAGAGTGATCGTAAGTAAATTGTTTGCATGAGATTAAAGGGTAAATATTAATTAATACAGTCGAAATAATATAAATTGGATATTGACATTCACTTGTTCACTTCATTATCGTAAAGGTATTTTTAAAATTTAACTTTGCAAACTGAATGTTAAGGATGATTTAATTAGCTTTACTATTACGTAGTTCTGTTAATGTTTGTAAACATGCATTTGCGGAGCTATTAGAAATGTTAATATTCGTCTGGTGATCTGCAGATGTCGGGTTCTCTTTTTGAGCGACCACAGACTGAGCGCGCGTGGCCGAAAGTAGTGCGTGCGGAATAGGCGAATTAGAATCGGAGCAAGGCGGATTAATACCTCGGGTTTGTTTACATCAGCTTTCTTCTAAGGGCGAACGAAGAATAGGAGGGTCAATGAACATCCTTGTGTGTTGTCATCTGATTATTAAATGTTGCATTTTGTTGTGAATGCATTCGTGTTTCATTTCATTGGGGTAGCGTGGGCAACGCAAACCTACACTTTGTCCCCGACATCCTACCTAAAGGATAAAAAGTTGAATTCTCTGACTGACGAGCCGGATGGCATTATATATATATATATATATATATATATATATATATATATATATATATATATATATATATATATAACTTTTTTGGTGGAGGCAAGCAATCTGAGAGGTAGATCAGTGGCGAAACATTGTATTGTAAGCCAATACTATATAGTCGGTCTCCAGGAAAGTGCAACCCTTCACTAAGGGTATGAGAAGGGTTCTTTTTTATGTGAGAGGATGGAGTACTTACCTCATGTGCAAGTACGCACGAGGCTGTAAACCATGTTTCGGCATGTTCATCACGCGAGGACTGATGTGATCAAGATTACGGCGAGCTGGAAGTTCAAGGGAAGTCGCGTGGAAGGCTATGGGGTCTGCTGTAAATTTACTTCTTCAGATTTCTCCTCCAGCTTTTGGTTTTTCAAGTAAGAACGTTCTTAAGTGCAATTTAGTTAGAATTATCCCCAGAAATCTTAATATAATAAAATGGTCAACGAGATATGGCATTGCTTAACAAATTGAAATTAAAAGAAGTCAGAATCAATATTTTTTTAAAAACTAGTGTATTAAATGATTACTGTTGGTGCAAAGCAAAGCATTTAATTCACAATTGTGTAATTGAACTGTGAACAGTAAAGGTGCGAGGATAGAGAATCAATCTCTCCAGGTCACTGAAAGCCCGTCACCACGGTAGCATTTAGACCCGGTTTTTCGCGACTTTTTTAATAGGGCCGTTAGGTGTTGCATGCTCGCGACCGTATCAAGCACTGCCGCAGATGAAGCGACTGTAGCGGCTCGACTGAGAACGATGCAAAAACCCGCGCCTAAATGCCACCGTGGTGACGTGCCTTCAGTGACCTTGGGAGGCAGCAAAACCGCAGTATAAGCGTACTTCCTGGCAGAGTACCTGCTTGAAACCACCAGTCGCTCTCCGACCCCTCAAACATAGTTGCCAGTGTCATTCGCTCTGCCTGTTGTGGGTTGCACTTAAAACTGATCACCCGGTGTGTGTGTGTGTGTGTGTGTGTGTGTGTGTGCGTGTGTGCGTGCGCGTGCGTGTGTGTGTGTGTGTGTGTGTGTAGGAAAAGTAAATACATTTTCTTCAATTTGAAGGTGCCGCGCTTCCCATGCTCAACGCGTATTTTGACTAAGGACCACTAGATGGAGTAAGAAGTACGATCATAAGAACGACAGATAGATACGGCAGTACAGAAAGTTTTTGCGAAAAACACATTGTTAGTAAAATGAATAGTGCAAATATGCAGTAATAGCGAGCTTTAAATGTCGTTTCTTTGTTTCCAGGTAAGATTGGAGTATTGTAAATAGTCGTGATGTATTAATGTAAACAACAGTATAAATAGCGAATAAAATTTGTACTTTGTTTAGAGAGAAACATATTTTGGCTTGTTTTATTATCCAAAACAAACAATTGTGTGTGTGTATACTCGTGTATATATATATATATATATATATATATATATATATATATATATATATATATATATATATATACGAGTATAAGTCGTTAGTAGTTACTAATAAGTTAGTAGTATGTAAAAAGTATTATCGAATGTAAAGAATAAAATTAACAATAAAGAACATCGTGTTGTGCTATCGATTTTTTGTTTCACTGTCGATTCAGGTAATGACACGCCTGGGGAAACATACATTCATAACATGAGCAGCTCCCAAACTTCCTCAGATTGCACAGGTGAAATGTGCAGCTCGATAAAGAAGATGACGCAAAATAATGATATTGCTGTGGATTACTGCTATTCTACATCGTGCTTAAACCCCTTTATGAAAAAAATTAAAAAAATAAGAATTAAAAAACATCGAGGTTTTTGCAGGAAACCATCGATATGAAGAAAACATCGAAAGCAAAAATCGATGTTAATACATCGATGTTTTTTGCGATCCCTAATTGGCACCAATAAAGCCTTTTTTAAAATGAGTTTAGGGGTACCACAAATCCCATAAATACCCCATTTTTGGCAGTTTTTAGAAAATAGCGAATAAATATTATTTAATGTTATTTTTATCAACGGATTTTTAGCTGAGGTGATGGTCACGTTACCCCACAACAATTCCGTGATCATCAAACATTACTTAGTGTGCCATATTAGCCCGAATACGGCATATGTTGTGAAAACAGCAGAAATAGACACTTTTCGAATGGCCATAGCTCCGTAAATTTTTATTCAAAATCCTTTTAATTTAGATAATATTAAAGAATGAAATCTCTTCTTTGAGAATTTTGCTTCGCACAATTGAACTGTTTCACCGCAGTCGGCTAAAATTGCGTCGCACACCATCATTGATTTCAACCCACATTTGAGCTGCACTGCTGTGACTGATTTCTTCATTAACTATTAGGCTGCATCACTTACACCGTTAGCAATAGTATAGTAATTTATAGTAATAGAACAGAAATTATTTATAGTAACAGAAAACGGGTCGTGACTGAACCATAATGGAGATATACGAACCGACTGCGAAGGAACAATCGATTTCTTACGAAGTACGATTCTTTCCCCGTCTCGGGTACTAGATTTTCGCATTCTCGATACATTTTCGCGAACGTACTGTCCTTCATTTCTTCCTCAATGAACTCATCGATCGTGATTTTTATTAATTCTACCACAGGAGATTCCATGTGCATAGAATTTTTACTTATCTCATCATCGCCCTCTTCTACCTGAGTCTCCACTGTTGCAGGCGCAGCCGTTACTTGTGCTCCCCCAGCGTAGCTGGTTGAGACAAAGTGACAGTTCGCGTAACAAGTGAACGTCACATGTAATTCAGAGCAGTATCCCTCCGCCGCGATAGCTGATCAGCCAGGCCCCTTCATAAAGTGATAATGGCTCCTGTAAAAACATCCCTATGCAGAAGTCTAAGAATTTCGCTGAAGTATATGCACGTACGCGAGTCCCGGAAATATTTAAATTTAATTACGTACGTGGAAAATCTCTTAATATGCTCTCACAATAAGTAAAAGAAAACTGCTACGAATGTAAATAGAAAGAAAAATGATTTTAAGCCGGAAACACGTGCACCGGCACGCATCTCACATTCAAGTCTCGGTTTTAAAAGAAACATAATATTTATCACACAAAAAGTAAATTTAATGTAATGTTTATAGAAAAAAATAATTTTTACAGAAGAGCACATAACACTGCACTTCCTAATGTCAATTATTTCTAGCGGCGCACTATATTTTTGTCGGATGAGGACATCACAAAAGGAAGTGTCGAAGCCATTTACGCCAGCTTCAAACGAACTAATGCAGGGAGGGAGTCTGATGCAGGGAGCTCGATGGCCCAACGACCATAGAATCTTCAGTCATGTTGCCACCACTAGCTGTCATTTTGGCTCATCCTTAGGAAAATCGTTCTATAAAATGCGCCGCAACCATATTGAAGATTTCAGTTCTGGCCCTTCAGGCCATGCAAGTTGGACAGCCCTGTGCTAGCCTGTATCGCGGGGAATCACGTGACAGTGCCTCCCGCGCTCTAGAATAGCCGGAATACCTCCTACTCACGGAGTTCGTCCTTGTGCAAAAACAGGGGACCGCCGGCCAGCTTCGTCCCGAGGGCTGCAATCACACAACATCCCCCTGCTCTATCTGACACCCGCATTCCAAGAACACACACACGGCCTGCACCCTCAGCTGGTTGCTGCCAGCCTCGCAACACTGGACCACATCCCCTCCCCCTCTCCGACTGCACGCCTTGTGCGTGTCCTACTGACTCAGTAGTACTGAGCAAAATGCTATGACCTTACAATATCTTCTCTGAAGTTTTTGTTTTCTTATTTTGTTTTTATCTTCTTGTTATTGTCAATATTGCTCTAAAAACTTCATCTGGGCCCCTTCCAAGCTTCTGGTTTCCTTTGAGCCCATTATTCACATTCTGGATCATACTTTACCATGTTCAGATTTTGATGTGATGTTATGAAATCTCATAATTGTTTCTTTTCTCATAAGACTTATGACCCATTGTTTCTACTATACTTTTGAATTACATCTTCCATGCCGTTTTGAATCTAATTGAATTCCCAAGGTATTTAAAAGTGGTAACTGGTTCAATTATTTAGTTTTCTATTACTCTTGGCTCGAAGATGTTCTGTGCCTTAGAAAGCTAGTTTTTGTTTTTCAGCCATTGCCTTTTAAAATTGTATTTTTGTTTTAATTAATGTTTTGTCTTAAACCTTTTTGTATTGTCCCATTATCACCTGGTATTTAAGTTGAGCTTACTTGGAACATATCTAACAGATATTTCCTTTCCTAGGCCTTATCTTATATCTTCTTGAATATTTTAAAATTGTAAGTCGCAGAATCTCAAGGGACCTCTCTCTCTCTCTCTTTTTTTTTTTCCCCACAAGACCACTTCAATTTACGTTTGCCAGGACAGCGGTATTTGTCCACATTGTACAGATTTCCACATTATATATGTTATATCTGCAGTGAGAAAGTTTTATTGTAGTTAAAGAACTTTATGTATTTCTAGCAGATCATTTTATGACTTCTGCAACGTTATCTGATTATCACTAGGTTCCGCTTATGATATTTGTACATGTATTTTTTTTAATATTGTAGGCAATAATGTACTATTGCCAGTACTGGCATGTTTTAAGGCAAAGGCTTAAAACTTGTGCATACTGGTGATTGAGAGACGGTGGCCTGTTTTGAACTAGAGAATTGCCAGATATATTTAACATTTGTAATTTTGTGGCACCTACTGGGATTGAAGTCGTAGGCCAATCAGTGCTCTGATCAGTGGTTTTCTGTGAGTTCCCTGATCCCAGGCAAATGCCAGCAGGGCACCCTAGAAAATGGGCCATGGACCACATGCGATCCTTACTTCCCTTTCCTGATCCCATCCATAGGCTTGGGTAATGGCTCATCTATCCTCCCAGTGGCCTATCTCACGAACTCACAAAACCTCTGACAAATGTTGGAGGTAGTCATGGCCTGAAGTGGATTGTAGAACTTTAAAAGGAAAAGGGAATAATG
This sequence comes from Teleogryllus occipitalis, assembly GCA_011170035.1. Classification (NCBI taxonomy): domain Eukaryota; kingdom Metazoa; phylum Arthropoda; class Insecta; order Orthoptera; family Gryllidae; genus Teleogryllus; species Teleogryllus occipitalis. Next base: position 141,378 of record BLKR01001924.1, on the reverse strand, counting down.
CCTCCTTGTCTCATCCCTCTATTAACCCTTCATTTACTAAGCTAGTATATATTTTTCAAGTTATACTGACTGGGTACATTTTGACTCACTATTTTTTTCCCCTCAAAATAAATACTTATTTTTTAATAACTTATAAATTATAAATAATACTTATTTTTTAATATTAAATACTTAGTTTTAGTAACATGACAACATGATAATATGAATTGAGGATATAGTTGTTCCTATTTGCAGGTAACGTTTATTTTAATTAAAAGTATAAGTATATTCAACATTTTTCATTTATTATTTCTTAAATGCAAATTTACATGTAGACAACATTCTTCAGATCCTGAATGCTTCAATTCGGTGTATTTTAATGAACTTTTAAAAATAGTTGTAGTTAGGTAAAATGCCTTTTTATGACTTTTTGACAGTAAGAATTGCACTTTGGGAGTTTTTTTAGTTTAATTTTGCCTTTTTTCTATGCATATTTTAGCATGATGCTTATTTTTGCCTTTTACATCATTATTTTGCTTTTTGTGCTCCTGGCACCGATCTTGATCAAGTTGGATATATACCTGCAAACCTGGACAACCCAAAGGCATGGTTGTGTTTTGTCTTTGTGTGGAAGAAGAGGCTGTGTTAAAAATCTAAATGATAATGGAAGAGGATACCAGTCAAGATTTTTGATTTTTTCATTGATGCAGACAGGCTTTGTATACTCACGAAGAATCCGATTCTACTTTGAGTAGTCTCTGATCCCTTTTAAGGACAGCTCTCTATATACAACACCCTTCCAATTTGCGATTATGCAAACGTGAAGAACAAAAAATTGTATTAGGTTTTCAATTATGCCATTTCAAGATTCAAAACTGAATCCACAATAGCATTTCAAAGAGACAGCGTTGTGAGTAAAACAAATTCGTAACCATCATACCAGATGGCTTAGTGGAATTCGAATCAAGATTACAAAGAAATTATTGTTTCCTTACACGTTAAGTGCTAATGTAAATTTTAGTTAGAATAAAAATAGGATCCATTTTAATTATTAATTTTTTACAATAATTCCTTTTAAATGTGATTTTCATTTCTTTCATGCCTTTTTGCACCCCTACTTTAGCTAGAATAAATACCTTTTTGAATGCCTATTTAAGTAGAAATAAATGCCATTTCCCCTGCCAATTTTAGGCAAAATAAATGCCTGAACTTCCGAGCTCTAGTTATATGCATGTCCAATAAATATTCTTTGACAGTACATACTACTATGTAACCTTCTTTTATTACAATCTTTATTTCTTGGGGGCTATATGCCTGTGTGCTAAGTAAATAAATTATGTAGCATTGTTGCTTGAGGAGTTTATTCACTTAGGGAAAGGCTATAAGTAAAGAAAAACAACAACAAAATCTTGTGTAGCAGATAGTTATTCTATATTTAAAATGGCAGCATTTGCTAGCCAGCACAGTATTTATCAGCTCAATACTCACAAAGATAAAAGCCATACAAAGAATCGATACAAGTGTAAAATATAAACAAAAATACATGGAAGGGAATGTTTTTCCATCAAAAAGAAAATTTGCTTATGTACACAATTCACTTTTAACACTCCCACAATTACAAAAATAGTAAAACTAATAGGGTTTATGAAAAAGTCATTGAAAATATTATCTACAAAATATATAGAAGTTTATGATAAGTGTGAAGAAAGTTCAGCATTTAGAATCTGTACACCTGTGTTCTATAACCAATGAAGCAACCTTACTAATTTGAATGAAGGAATAGAACTGGAGGCAGTGATTTACATTATATGTACAATGGAAAACATGAATATTAGCAATGCATAATAATTCTTCTGCAAATTTGGGTTCATTAACCCAGTAGGCAATTTTATAATGTCTTATGACTTTTTCAGTTCTTCAATTCCAGAAATTTGACACAAATGCATTGGATTTATGAATAATTGAAGCATGGCATGGGAAACTGCCATAGCCCCACAAATACAAGGATAGTCCTATATCTACCACACGACTGTGTTCATAGCACACATTCACTTCACTAATTCGGATTATGTGGGAACCAGTTGTCTCTTCTACAGTGCAACAAGTGTGAACAAGTTGCATATGAACACAATGCCAGGGCACATCATAACTTGTGGCACAACAAATATGCACTTGCTCTTCCCTGTTATGATCAATATTCTATTTCCTTTTATGTATATGCATCCTCCCTTAAATCACAATTATTTGAGTTCATCACACCCATGGATGAATATACATCAAAGAAATCTAAGCATTACTTCAAAAATACAATTTTCTTTTCAAATTTGATTCAACATCATCCACAGTACATTAAATCTTTAAGTAAACAGCTGTCCTTGATTGCGATTACTACATACAAACATAAAAATTTCTGAAATTAATAATCTAGTCTACAGATCGAACACTTTGCACAAGATGTGCATGTGATAGAGAAAATTGCATCAATTTACATTGGTCTCAATCTGGTATACAGAATGTTATTTGTGAAAGAAAAATTGACACTTGATACAAAAATATTTTTCTTGTAATTCCTATAGAGCAATTAGAAAGTTCTTGACAGTACTGTTTTAACAGTAAAAGTACACACTAAAAATACAAAAAGAAATTTGAGCATGAATATATTTCTTTGCAGATGGAATAAAGTCTTAAGAGATTCTCATATACGTGGCTACATATTTAAAATGTTAATAAATCACAAAAAATTACAATGTAATTGTGAAATAGACATTGTTAGAAATTTATTGCTATTTCCATTATAGAATCATTAATAAACTTGTACAAAGTAATCTCTACTGCAAAAATTTCATTTATAACAAATAGTTTAATGAATAAATCCATAAAATTAAACTTGATTAATTGGAGATACTCTGAAAAGAATTTGTAGAAACTATTACTTATACAAGCATATATTAAAACGAGATCTTGTATAGGTTTGAGGCACAGATTTCTTTCTTTATACTTTTTTAGATTCTTAATTTGTTTTGCATGTACAGACAATAATTTTTAATAAAAAAGTCATTGACACTTTTACTCCTTTTGGAATAATTCATTCAAGTTCTTGCCATTAGCTGACATAAAATAAAATATAAAAAGAATAGACAACAAAAAAAGTTTAAAGCAGAATGATGAAATCTAGCCCATCACTATTTTTTCTCTTCTTTATCAATCACATCATAAATTTAATAGTGTTACGCCAAAAACATTCAATAAATAAAATCAGCATGTAAAAATGCATTTTCATGCATCATGAAAATTTACTATTGTGCTATCATCACATCATCGAGTACCATTCAGGCTAGGCACTTTTCAATAAAGATATACAAAGAAACTCAATGCACAACAGAAAAGTATTTTCACAAAGTAGGTAATCACAATTTACATAATATATCGTTCCACCCCCCTATTTCCCCTTCAAGTAATTGTAATATATATTCATTAATTAAAATTTTTGAACTTTTGGTATTATATTCTAAATTTCTATGCTTATAATAAAATACATCTTGTATACTACTATTATAGACTAATCATTTACCCATAGATAGGAAAAAATCAAATTAATCCATTAAAAATTGAATACATTTAAGATGTAAAAGCACGTTGTACAAAAAAGGTTTTCCTTTTCCCCCTCACATACAAAAATTAATAATGAAAAATTTGACACAGCAGCTTTTTGCAATATTCAAATATAAAATTCAAAGTTTTGTGAATTAATAAACTACTTACAAAAATTAATAAGTTATCAGTTTTATCATTATTTATAAATCTGTAAAAGTAATGTAACTGAATATTTACACCATAATAAATATTTATCTTCACCACGTATATGAGAAATAAGAAATTGTAATAATGTAGAACTACAGGTATCATCCAAATAAAATCATGAAAAATTAGCCTAATGAGTCATATAGGCCACCAATAATCAAATAAAATATAAATTTAATCAAGTATTCATGAAATTTATGTTTCACTTCCTTTCAGGGTTGTGGAGTCACTTCAATTCATGCCCTGGGAACACCAAGTGGAATATCACACAGCAGTAAGGGATTTCAATCTTTCTCACTCTTTCCAACGGAGGCAGGTACTTATTCATGTCTAAGCGTCTAACTACATGCCAACTCCTCCTTCATATCCTAGCGCATCTAGAACTTTCACTGTATATATTTGTTTTTACACAAAGCCCTTCCAAATAAAAGACACGAGGAACAGTCCGGTTTAATCACTTTCTGGCAAGTACGCTCTCCTGGCACATTATGCAACTAGCACAGCCTCACTCGGGAAGGGGAGGGTGGGAGTGCGGCGCTGCAGAGTCTGTGGCCACTCCAGGAGGTGTGCCCGGTCTCAGTAGGCTGAGGCTTCTTTGTACTCAGATCCTTCCATTGTGAAGAAGTCTTCTAGCTTCCACTGAAGGGTCTCAAAAGTGGGCCTCTTCATGGGGTCTTTGTGCCAGCACTCCAGCATAATGTCATATAGGGCACTAGGGCAGCTTGGTGGACATGGCATGCGATAGCCATGCTCGACTTGGTGCAACACCTCAGCATTTGTCATCCCTGTAGTGGAAGAAATTATAAATACTTTAACTCTCCCAGCTGAAAATGTGTGCAAAAACAAGACCCAAACACAAACTGAAAGAAAAGAATTTTCATAATACAGAGGGAATTTCAAATATCAATTGGGTACAGATGACAAAGAGCAAATTGCAACTAGAGAAAGAAAAAATAAATAAATAAATGTCAAGTTAGAAAAGATATAATTGGAAGTAAAGTAATAATAAAAAAATAAAAATAGAATTAATGAAATAAAAATACACACACAATCCACACATTAATGGTAGTGGGAACAAACTTAAGTAGAAAAGTGGGATGGAAAGTAGAGAATTTAGTAAGGGTGCAACTACATTAGTAAGAATGCAAGAATTAGGGGGAGTGTAAAGACACCATTAAGTATAAGAACAAAAAAAACAGTAGATTATAAAAGAAAAGATTGGGGAAAAGATTTTTGAGAGTAAGAACACCAAAGGGAGAAGAAGCACAGAACAACAAATACAAAGCAAAAGAAACAGATAAAAAATAAGAAGTAAGAGTACAAAAATGAATGAACAATGACAAAATAAAGAAAATTTAGAAAATGATGCACGATTTACTCATTATACATCCTTAAGCTTACTAACTTTCTATTTTCAAACTATTCCATAAATTCCACAAATTGTTCTGAAAAATATTATTTGGTATGTGCATAATTATTATACAATATCAGCCTTAGAAACTATTACTTCGTTATCTTAATACGAGTTCCAAAATTCAAAGAAGAAAATTGTCTTTACAACATCACTTTACTCTTATATAAATTTGATAAGTTTGATAAGATAATTTGAAATATTTGTAAAGAGAGTCTTTTCTGAAGAGAAATAATATTGATAAATTTTCCAGAATTATACAGGAATGAAGTAAATAATTAATTGTGAATATGCCTACGAGATATACACGAGGTTCTTGCTCCGAAACTATAAAACAGAATATATCTAGTATTCTATGTTGTGAGTGTAACAACTGGTTACATCAGAAATGTTCAGATACTACTAATAAAGATTTCAAAAAGATAGCTACTGAAATCAAGAAGAATAACCTCAAATGGAGCTGCGATAGTTGTAAAGTCAGGTTAGTGTAATTATCTCTGGCGATACTTTGGACACAAATGATGAAACGGTTATCTCTAAACTGGAGAAAGTATTTGAAAAACACCTGATACCCTTCAAAAAATATATTGAAAATTCTTCAAAGAACATTGAACGTGAACTTGGGAGAATTTCCTCATTGGAGGAGAGAATTGGAGAATTAGAAACTAAATTGCAAAAACTTGATGGTTGCGGTGCAGGTATTCCTGACGCAGGCATGGATGATATTATTGTGGAAATATGTGAGAGAAACATGAGAAAAATGTCATTACTTTTAATGTACCACAACTAGTAATTGTGAGCGTGGTGGTGGAGTTTTTATTGCAGTCAAGAGTAACATTGTATCAGAATTAATTACAATTTAGGATGATCACCTTGAGAAAATTTTTGTTAGAATTAAGGAATATAATTTTGACATCATCTTGTATGCGGGGTGTGTATACATCCCTCCACATCTCCCTTTGATACATATTATAGACATTTGATAACTGTTTCCAATATTAAAGAGAATAATCACAACTGCAAATTTATAATAGTTGGTGACTACAACATCAACAGTACTTCACCACAAATAAAATGTGAATCATTCCTGTATGAAAGATTATTTTGTTGGAATGCTCTCAGTTGAATGGTATTCGCAATAACCAATGTTGATTATTAGACCTTTGTTTCGGTGACTTGGATACTTATGTTAATGAAATACTTGCTATTGCGAAAGAAGCTAAGCTTTACAGCCCATGCAGGGTGAAAATTGAGTTCAGAGTGACCCTAAGGCCGAACAGTGTCCCCACATATGTATTCAGGAATGCTGATTATAGCAATGAATAACTACTTTCCGAGTGTTAATTGGATAGATATATATAAATTGGACAACACAGATGATAAAGTAAACTGGTTCAACAACGTGATCCATTGGGCCATAAATCAATTTGTTCCAGTGGTTTTGTGGAAGAAAAAGAGATTTTCCAACATGGTTTTTCAAGGAATTAATGATTGACAATACAGAAGAAAATTGCTCATACAAATTACAAAATGAGAAAAAGTAATGTTGATTATGTTATTTTCAGCAAACTTAGATCAGAGTGCAAACAATTCAGTGAAACCTGCTACAAAAACTATTTGAGAAAATCTGAAAATGATCTGATCTTGAATCCTAAAAATTTTGGAATATTGTTGAAAACAAAAGTCAGAATAATGAAGATATTTCCTCTGTGATGACTTGGAATGATGATACAGCAAGCAATGGATTGGACATCGAAAACTTCTTTGCAGCCTTCTTTAAGAGTATATGATGAATCTACACCTCAAATATTTCAGGATGTAATGTTGACAATGAGTATCCAGATGTGGACCTCGCTCGTTTTGAAGTCACCTTTGATAACATTCTTTGTGAATTGACACAACTTAACATCAACAAAGGACATGGACTGGACAACGTACCCAATATTCTACTGAAAAAAAATTATGCTACAGGATTATGTGAACCCATTATGCGCTTTTTTGATAAATCACTTGAATTGGGCTATTTTCTATCTGCCTGGAAATTATCTTATATCACACCAATTCATAAAAGTGGCAATAAATCGAAAGTGAATAACTATAGGACCATATGCTTTCAGTCCTCACTTGCCAAACTTGTTAAAAAAAATTTTCTTCCACAATTAACAGCAGCATTCAAGAATATAATTTCTTCTAAAGAATATGGTTTCATTTGAGGAAGATCAACATCTACTAATCTGTTTACATATATCAACTTTATCTTAAATGCATTTGACAAAGGTGAAGATGTCACTCTTTATACAGAGATTTTACCAAAGCTTTTGATAAGGTTGATCACAAAATATTGTTGTCGAAATTGTACATTTATGGTGTTTGACTAACAGCCCTTGATTGGCATTGTTCATATCTGATAGGTAGGTGCTTACAAGTGAAAGCTAATGGTCATTTATCATATGAATATGATGTTCTGCCTGGCATACCACAGGGTACTCATATCGGGCCAACACTATTCATTATTTTCATAAAGGACATTGGTGAAAAGATAAATTCGGAATTTTTGTTATGACAATCTGACAATGTGAAGATCTATAGATCTATTGAAAGCGAAAGAGATATGGTTATTCTTTGGCAAGACAGATCTAACCTAGAGAAATGGTGTGTATATAACAAATTATTCTTGAATATTGATAAATGTGCAATGATGAACTTCTCTCATGCTCGTAGTCAATATGATATTGATATCAGAAGAAACATACAAAATGTTAACTCATTTAAAGATCTGGGCATAATGGTTGATGATAAACTTACTTTTGCTGATCGTATAGACGTTACAAGAAAAGCATACAAAATCTTAAGTTTTATTCTTGGAACTAGACATGAATATGAAAATATCAACACATTGTGTCGCTTGTTCTCCGCCTTAGAGGTACCAATACTGGAATATGGAAGCATAGTTTGGTCACCACACACGGCCCGAAATACTACACGAATTGAGAGAGTTCAATGGAAGTTCTATAAATCCCTGATTTATCACTGTGAAGATGTGAAAATGTGAGAAACACTGATGATGTTTATGATCTACTCAAGATTGATAGCCTTCAAACACGGAGACAGATGATCAACCTAATTTTTTTCTATAAGGTAATCAATGGTTTTATTGACTTGCCAGAAATATTGGAGCAATTTGTCCTAGTGTGCACCAGGACTAATCTGCAAACAAAAAGACTACTGGATGTGAAGAACTCAAAATAAAAATTATGTCGTCTTCAGGCCACGTCTTCAAAAATTCAGGCCACACAATAGAATAGTTGATATTATTAATCTGATAGCACCAATGTTAATTTTTTTGATAGACCTTTATCTAGTTTCAAATTTAACATTAGAAAATTTATTTAAGCAAACTGTTATTCAACTTACACGATATACAATTTCAGAAACAAATCGTCTCACGGCCCAAGTCTCACAAATCGTCTCACGGTCTCTCACCTTTCACCAAGGAGGTCCGGGTTCAATTCCCGTCGATTCCCAGACAATCTCATGTGAAATTTGTTTCAACAAAACGAGTTCAGCTGCTTCACAAGGGCTAGTACAACTCCTGTGAAGTGTCCTAAACCCAACCCCTATCCTAGTTCCTTCCAAATTCTGGCCGCTGGGTAGAATATCAGAAGAAACATACAGGAGTGCGCAAGAGAGGGGCGCGTACGCAGAGATGCTACCTGGCAGTCCTCTTGATGACTAACGGACTATGTAATGGAGGATTACTCCCAAAGACATTGACTTTAAAAATATAAATAACGAAGGATTAAGTGCTCAACACTCCAATGGAGGTTATGAGATGCGTTGCGTCATGACAAAGGTGTAACAAATTAAAAAATTAAAGTATATATTATTATTACTAGTATATGTCTTATGTATTACAATTATACACTTCTATACACGCTCTAAACCTCTTATATACTAAATTGTAAAATTATTATGTACACAGCCGATTGGCCTATGTGTATGAATAAAATAAAATAAATGATTGCCACTGGGCACAGAAAAATCTAAAAACCACCACCACCAACAACAACGAAATATTCAGCCTTCCTACCTCACCACAAACAGGCCTTTGCACTAACCTGGGTATGGAATGCGCCCGTATGTTACCAGTTCTGTGAGCAGGATTCCAAATGACCACACATCAGACTTAATTGAAAATTTGCTGTAATTGGCTGCCTCAGGGGCAGTCCATTTTATAGGGAACCTTGCTCCAACTCGAGCTTCATATTCATCCTCCTATAAAACAAGCAAATTTATATTCAATCCATTGATTCACAAACACAAGTTGTAATTACACGAGACGAAAACAAGCCTGAACCTTGATCAATCTAGCCAATCCAAAATCAGCTATCTTTACAATATTGCTGTCTCCAACAAGAACATTCCTAGCAGCTAAATCTCGATGAATGTAGTTCTGGGATTCTAAATAAGCCATCCCAGCTGCAATCTGTGCTGCCATATCAATTAATTGAGGCAATTTCAGAGAACGCCCTTTTCCTGAAAGCAAAATGAAATATTAAGTGAAATCTCAATCAATACCAACTGAAATAGGAAGATAGGATTTTCATTTGAAGGTGTTAAAGCAACAAAATAACAGCCCAGATTTTACATTTCTAATATAAAAATCGACTTTCCACTCAAAACACACATTATCATCCAAACTCTGTATAAAATTCTTTGAAGAATTACAATGTGTATAGAAACCATTACGAAGTGTGTACATAAACTGAGAAATGTCTGGACTTACAAGAACATGAACAACTTCTGACTTACGAAAATTACAAGTTGTGCTGCAACAACAAATACTTTCTCGCATTATTTGTTACCTTTGCAATATTAGAAAATTCAGAGAGTTCAAGGCAAATCAGACATGCAGAATTTTTAGGAGTGTACTTTGCACAATCCGATAAAAATTTTTCAAGAAAAACTTTTGAGCTGCGTTTGAGAAAATCTTGTTTTCTCAAATTGCCTTAATTTCAAGAAAAATTACATAAAAACTACTTGTATTTTGAAAACATTGTACATGACCTCATTTAAAGATCTAACTGTGAAGAATACATTTCATTCAGAAGAAAAATCTCTACCTAATCTGGACTGTTTTTTAGGTATACTCTACTCTATTTGATAAAAATTTGATGCTGTTTTTGAGAAAACATCGAAGGTGTCCTTGAGACTTCATAAGCAGTACACTCAAAACACAAATTTCAAATTTAAGAGATCAACATCAGCCAGATGAATCATAGAAAATCAATTTTTGTGAAAATCAGAATTATGGTCACTACCATTATTCACAGACTGATGGTCAGACTTTTTGCCATAAACTAATTTTTTGGTATCGTGGACCCACCTAACATGGATTCTGAATACACCAAATGTTGAAGGAAGTAATTTATTACATACAGGAACATGAATTATCAATTTTTTTGGAATCAGATACATACAATATGAATTTTTTTTGACAAAGAATCTACTGTTTTTCACTGTAGCCTTGTGTAACTTTCTCTATACTATGTATGTAGTGTGCGAGAAAGTAAAAACAGTTATCAATATTTAACCACAACCTCTTCAGATGATAAGCATGCACATAATCTTTTAATAAAATTCTAAGAAACTCAACAACCAGAACTTCCTTCTTGAATGTCCAACACATTACTTTACATATGACCAATAGAAGTAAGTGCAGGTAATTTATGGAAACATTTCTTATGCTCAAATACTCCTGTTAAAAATTAGCAACATTGAAATAAAAATAAATTGAAGACATATAAACAGTCATGTTTAAAACTATCTTGTTTCAGATACTACAAAAGATGTCATTAGATTGAGGACAAGAATGATGTAGTTCAAAAGTTTCTAGTTATGTCCATAACTCTTACACACTGATTGAGTATATTCAAATTTTTAAAAAGATATTTAATTTATTTCTAATTAACACGCAATTACTTCAATAAAATGTATATAAATACAATAAATAAAAAAGAAATAACTCACTCTACCCCAGAACTATTTTCCATGTAACTAAGTACATTACTTACCTTGTAAGTACTCGAGCAAGCTTCCATTTTTCATCAGTTCTGTAATGATGTAAATAGGTTCTTCCATAGTACATACAGCATATAACTGAATAAGCTTATTATGACGCAACTTTTTCATAATATGAGCTTCAGCCATAAAATCTTGTCCATCCATGGTCCCTTTATATAAAAAAGAAAAACCACATTATCAGTTTAAAATGTTTTAAAACAAATAATATCCATTACATTATTTAAGCTCCATCATGTTCTACACTGTTGTGTACAACACCATCGTTCAATATAATCTGGTCTTGGCACCAGAAACAAAACGAATAAAATATTACACAATGTAGATTCCAATACATCACTATTCTAAGAGATTTGATTAGAATTTGATGATCGTAATAATTATTCTTATATTCCTTCTGATAAACTTACCTGGTTTTAATGTCTTGATGGCAACAGGTGTAGTATTGTTCCAGAGCCCTTCCCAAACTTCTCCAAACTGACCATGACCCAACTTGCGTACAAACTTGAGCGATGAACGGTCAATCTCCCACTGGTCCCGAGTGCTGTGAGACAGACCCCCTGTCACAGGCTTCTCCACCTGTGCAAAGGAGATCAAGTTCATTCATACCCTTCACACGATGTCTAAATGAACACTGTATTTTGATTTCATTCTGCTCAAATGTTGAGGTGATTATAATTCATCATGATATCACACACACACAAAATTGTATGTATCTAATAAATAATATATATATATATATATATATATATATATATATATATATATATATATATATATATATATATATATATATATATATATATATAATTTATATATATACATTACTTCACCAAAGCACACATAAATAATACACATATAAACAAAATGTTTATGAATGAAATCACATGGAGGGTACATCCAAAACATCATAGAAAGCAATCAACAAGCTCTGAGCAATACACTATATGAAAACAAACTCTTTCTTTTTGTGGAAAATCATCATGATCATCATAACTACACCTTTGGTTTACAAATAACGTTGAATCCTACCAGAGGGAAAAATTGGGGAAAATCACAGCACTATTTATTATTTTTAATTTAACAGCATTTCTAAAAATGAGTTGTCTCAAGAAAAACAATGGATTTTTATAAGAAACCTGAAAGTTTATATGACAGTTGTGTTTACTCTCCCCATTGTGCCAAGTCAACTAAAATGTCAAAATTTGTCTATAAATAGGAGGGCAACTTAACAAACAGTACGATTGTGCTTTAAGAGAGTCTAGTCTGTAACAAGACTTGCTAAGAGCTTGCTGCTGCAGCTATTTTTGGAGACAAATGATGAAACACGGACATATCTGGGTAGATGGAGGGACGCAAGCACTACACAAGTCAACAAGCAACAATGTTGAGAGGCAAAACAATAAATGAAATGTAATAAATCGATGAACAACGAGAGTAACATTTCATGAACACTTCATTAACTAATCAAAGGAGGAAGATATTAGTATAGGTGATGGGCAAGTTAATCAACTACATTCCTCAAGCACAGTGGGTGCAATGGCCAAAATGTTTTCTGCTCAACAGCAACGTTAAAACCTTTGATCACACTTTGCAGTGGGCAGAGGACACACTGGCCTCAACAGCATCTGGCAGTTGCACACATTACATCAACTACATTGAAATAAAATATTCCAGAAAATGCAACGATAAAGAATGGAGGATACATTTTTTTAAAAAAACTGAAGAATTGTGTCCTTACTGAAAGCGAGTCACTCTTCAATACTGGTTATGTAATGGCACACTTACCATTAGGGAAATCATTAAAATATTATGAAAAATTATCCTCACTAGTGAGGGAGGCTGGTCACTACAGCTAATCTTGTTACTACACTCATCTACATCACATAAGAATTATTACCTTCATGTTCAGAAAATAAAATATATTTCAGAACCACACCGTTTCTGAATTGAATAGTGATGATAAAAAAAAGTAATATTACAAGATCAAGACTACTTTTCCTTGTGAAGTGCACTACATACATGCTCATGCTCACTGCTTCCCCCAAAATGTGAAAAAATAAAAGAGCATTAAAAATTCCTGTATTCAAAGTTCAAATGTTACATATTTCACATAAACCTTACACAGTGCAAATGATTTGAATCAAGTACACAAAGTCCAAGTATTTTAAAGCATTTTATTTGTATAATGCAACAAACAGCATTAAAAATTAACTAACTTACAAAAAAGGATAAGATATTTGGAAACTTAAAATATATTCCAATATTTATCAGTATTGTATTATAATGGACCACCCTCTTCACTAGAAAATAAATTAAACATATTAATATATAAATATCAATGGCAAATTCACAGCTTTCTTTAATATAAAATGGTGCTCATTAAAATCAGCATCATGTGGTACTTGTTAAAATCATTCTATTTCAAAAAGAGCTTTGAAATACGTCTCTGTATCCTCTATTCCCCTGATTTTTATGGTAATTGTGAATAAACAAGACAGTTTTCGTAAAAGGTGCACACTGACAACTGGTCACTTTGCATCCTCTGCCCAAAGTACCACACAAAATGTCATAGTGTAAATCTTTTCGTTCTACATTCTTCGAACACTACCATTTAATGCATTAATGAAAGTAGGCCTATACTGATGAACATGCAAAATTCTAGTGCCATGTGACCTTTATGACAGTAATAATAATTTCCACAACAGAGATTCACAATCATGCAGATCCTACAAACGTTAAGTACAATAGCAGTTGCATGCTGTGTTCATGTACACAACACTATCCCCACAATAATGCTGATCACATGTAAAGGAGTCAAAATTTCCATGAAAACAGATCTAAAAAGAAATTACGAAAAAGGACATTAACACGATTTACAAATCATTTTAGACTCTTCATTAATTTTGAGCCTCTTTTTCTGAAAGAGAGAAAGAAAACAATCTCTTAGAAAGTATGAAATCTAATTTGTTTATTAATGACTTTGGAAAGAATAAATGAAAGCTCTGTAACTATCTGAAGAGTCTATTTTGTGTAGAAACACTTAAACTGTTCCTGTCATGCGCCATCCAGGCAGTTTACACATACTAGGGAATAAAAATGCAGCAAAACTCATGAAATGACCCACAACAAAGAAATTAAAACACTGCAGTAAATTACATGCAGATCCCATTGCATTCCATTTAAAAACTCCTCAATTGAAAAATTCTTGCCTAATTTGGATTCAACGGCGGTTTTTAATGTGAAGTGGAATTTCGACTCATCAGACTACGAACAGCACCGTGCGGCGCACTCGAGGGGGACGGCTCCTCAGGTCTAAAGTCTTGTGAAACGTCACCAACACATGCAATATGGCAACTGTGCGCAGCATCATAGCAAGATGCCATATAAGACAGGGCTACACTAAAAACATCATCATTTACCACAAAATCCAGTGGGGAAGCAGTGAAAAAAAAGAAAGGAGACGACAAAGAATAAATTGGCCCATCAATGCCCAAAACTTACAAGAGATATCTCACAAGAAAATTCGATTTATTCCAAATATGATACGTTGGTCTCTCACCATTGTACACTGAACATTAACTTTCTCTATAGCTGATGACCCTCCAAGCCTCCCAGAAGCAGCAATTATTAGCTAATACTTCAAGGATAGTTCATGGACACTTAGTTATTTGTAGTTGCAAAATATATACTTCAGTATTAGAGTTGTATTCTCCATTCTCTTACAAAATATTTTAAAACATCATGAACTTATATAAACATGCAACCCATATAACTATTCTGCCACAATTCTTTTAAGCAAAACTTTGAGTATGGAAATGCATTATTAGAATATTCACTTTGCATATACCAGCTTACAGTTACTTACTTTTAAAATTATTTTGTGGTACTTACTTTTAATTCTGCTTTACAGGCTTTAATAAACATTGAAACTATTCAAGTCCTCCACAAGAAATCTGCATAATGCAATTTTACTCCTCATTGTGATGTCACTGATATATACAAAAAAGTAACTTGCTAGTAAAGTGACAAGTTATCTTTCTACATTCACTTCTTATGCCCAGAAGCAAATTATACAGTATTGGGAGATTTATAATATGTATGTTATGATATTTGTTTAACAGAAAGGCAAAAAATTACACAATAACCATTACATTTAAAAAATGAGGACAAGCTTCTCAAGAGATTTCTTTTCTCTTTGAAACAGTTTTGATCATGTCTTTTAGAATTCCTCATTTCATTGTGATTCAGCATTCCCTTTTGTGACATAATTTAACATAAATTTCAGGAGTACGTCATAAATATTTTTCTTATCCAGTTTGTAAAAATAGTATTGCAAAAAATTGATATTATCAACCATTTAAAAATTTTAAATTTTAAAACAATTTGTATTACCATGGAAGAGAAAAGATTGTTTACAGCTAAGGTTATGTCAAGCTTTCCCTCAGTTCTTGCCCTATGAGAAATAGTCTATCAGCAAGAATAAGAATACATTTATATCTTGCTTTTAAAAATGAAAACAAGGAACCAAAAGGAGAATGGCAATATAATGAAAATTGAAAACGGAGGACAGGAATGTTTACAGAACATGGAGAAAAAACAATCAAGGGAAGCACACAAAGTCCTGAAAGATCTTCATGTACAATAATATCCTAAAAGCAGTCAAATATACAAACATGAGAATTTACTTCAAGGGCAACATTCTATGTACAACGAATGATGGCTGAATGTAAACTAAAATGTATCAGACCAGGGATGAAGGCTTTGAAAATCAATATTGTACATTACAATTTTTCCCTTTTATATAGTTTTGCATTTTAATCCTGTACATTAAATAATATATAATCATTGTTTGTCATATAAACTATTATTTGCATGTATTAGAAAATCTCTGAAATAACGATGCTTAACATCTATCAATAATACAAATAACCCTCTATCAAGGATTTTGTATTGTTTTTCATCAATATCAAGTTTTGAAACCACCACAGACATCCTCTTACAAATTTACATTCTTGAAAATATTAAATTTGTTTTCACACATAATACAAAATGTTATTCTCAACAGAACATACATTACATGCTACTTGTGAGTACAATACAGAAAAATGTATACAATTTCTAAAATTTCTAATACCTTTTCCAAGAAACTTGTATGTACATGTTATCATTGTAAATAAGAACAATAGCCATTCATCCCAGTTCTGAAAAAGATTTTGACAAAAAGACAGGAGGTGTACCTGAATGCATGGTTTACGTAGGTTTACGCAAAGGCCATCTGCATCCTTGCTGTAGTGTTCCACTAATTCTTGCAGCGTCCGGAAAGTTGTGCGCCTCGCAATGAAAAACCCTCCTTCATCCAGCTGCCGAATTCTATAGTGTTTTACTGTGTCTCCATCACGAACTAAACAATACAGAACAAATAAATAGCAGTTAGCATTTAAATTTATTTAAAATATAAATGTTTTCAGTTTTTACAAAGATCTAAGCTTCAAAAGTTTGGGACTAATTGTAAAGCTCTTAGGGCACCTTGAGAGGAGGTTGAGGGCTAATGGGAAAGCTTTGGGAAGTTGATATTTAACCCCCCCCCACACACACACACACAGTACAACCTCCGAGGACTGGTTTATTACATTTAAAAACTGGAAATTTTTTTTTTGAATGTAAAATATAAGTTTTCTTTTTCTAATATTTTTTTTAACTTTTCATTTTTAAAAGTTTCCAAAAAAATCTTATTTTTTTAATTGTTGCATGTGCAATTTTGTTTTCCTTGGACAATGTCTTTTCCCAGATTTTTAGAATTCTCTATTGCTTCACCTAATTACTTACCACTGAAATGATTATACTTCTACAACCCTTGATCACAAGCCTAATTTGTTCCGATTAAAAACTAATTCCTTTTCACAATAATTGCAGTTCCTTAAGTGAATGTTCTTTTCAAAATGTGATAAAGGAAAGTTTCTTTTTGTTTGAAAATTCATTAAGGATTCACATGCAATTTTAAAGGAAATTTCTGTTGGGATGTGCAATTTAAAATGTGAAAATGTACAGTATATGCATATTCTGGCATAAAATACTTATTAGCTTTCTTACTTAGTTCTTCTTTCTTTAAGGAAAACAGATGCAGTATAATTTAAAACAGATGCAGTAAAATTTCCACTTTGGTTTAGCTATAATCCGTAACTAATGTCCTTTTTGCTTAGAGTTCAAATTCAAAGGAACAGTCACTGTCGTTGATACTTAATTTTCATTAAGTTTGCATCAATAAGAAAGTCAAAAAGAGCCTACATACTGAAGGAAAATAACAACATTTCCTTACCTGACAAAGAATAATCATTATGCCGACTTTCTGAATCTCTTATAAGAAAAGCACCATGATCGTTCTCAGGAAGTAACAGCTTCTTTTCTGCTTCAATACGTTTTATCTTCCTGAAGTACCACCTAAAACAAAAGAAAAATCAAATATTTAAAAAATATGGAAATATATTACTGGAAAAAATGAATCAAATCAATGACAGTGTTACCATAGTCTGCATTTGGCATCTACTCAATATTTAAAAATAAATAAATACTCTAGAAGAAAAGGCCTTGCTTAGAAAAGGTTCTGCTTGATCAATATTTAAAATATTTACAACTATCATCTCTAAACTGATATGTAAAATCAATCTTCTTTTTTTTTCTGATCTGAAAGACATTGTCTAGTATTTCAAATGAAAATAAATGTGATTTAGTAGTGTCAAAATGCACTCAGAACTGGTTGCATGCCTAACACGATTGAATTCCAAAACTTAGATACATCACTAGATTATTCACATTCAAGACTCGCCATGTATTGCAAAATATTCCAAAATGCCAATTTGAAGGAAAATTCGCCGTTTTCCGATGCAAGATTACAATAGTTTCTCTTCTTACGTAAGCAAGGACGAGAAAGTAAAAATTTATCAATTTTTATTTAAACCATATTAACAGATTTTTTAAAATAAAAGTTAGATACATTTTGATTAATTATTCAGTTACTATTTGACATACTGCCAACCTTGAATGTCAAATAGCGGGAAACGCGAAGCGGGGGCTTTGCGCGTAGGCCGCTATGAACAACAGGGTGACTTCTTATTTCCCACAATAAATTTCCAGGACTCTTCCCAGTTTTTCAGGGTATTTCATTTTTTTCCTGATTCGATTTGTAACTTCACATTACTTAAAGAAAATCTTAAAGGTAGTCCAATACTAATTGGTCAGCTGACCGTTTTCGCCGTGACAAAGTACAAATTGACAATATTTTCTCACCAAATAAAAACTGCAAAATATAAAGATGTACGAATGTTTTTCAGGGATAACAAGTGTTTTATAATCCTTTCAGAATTATCCCTTACTTCTAGCGATTTTTGTACAAATTCCATGATTTCTTTTCGAGAGCAATGAAACACCCTGATTTTTTTCTCGTTTTCCAGACTTTTTCCATTTCCAAGATGAAGATTTTGATTGATTGATTCATGTTTCCGGGCGCGTCAACTACTCAGGTCATTAGTCCCGTTAGTGTAGTGCATGTTTTATCTCGGGAGATGGCGGTGATCTTCACCCGCTGGATGGCGAGATCCGGCACCGACCTACCGTCGGCTAGTGGGGTTTCCCCCTAACCAGGACTCTCCCACCAGCGAGGCACCGCCCCAGCCGGGACAAGCTCTCAGCTCCCGACCGGTCTCCCGGGATATGTGGTAGTGTAGTGCATGTTAGTGTAAGTGTGTGTGTGTAATGGGAGAGGAAAGGACAAGGAATGGGAAGGATAGATCGCGCGCGGTCCGTGGCCCGTTTGATAGGGTACTGCTCCGGCATTCGCCTGGTGTTGATCGGAGAAACCACGGAAAACTACGGATGAGAGCAGCCGTCCGCTAGAATTCTCCTCCACACAGCAACTGAATTCGACCTAGCTGAAAAGCTAGTGTCGAAAATCCTGCCGCCGTCAGGACTCGAACCTAGGACCTCCCGGTCATCCAAGATGAAGAATATACGCTGTTATGCTGTCATGTGTGTACCGCCAGCCCAAGGCTGAGTGAGGGCGCGTTCACGGAGGAGGGACGGGGAGACGCACGCCGGCGCGTTCACATGGCGCCGTGCGTGCTAACCACTAGTCACGCACGCTGTTCTGAATAGAGCAGAAACGTGCGCATGCGCAAAAAACATTTTTTTAATCCCATAAATGGTATTTTTGTTAAAATCCTGTTCTTTTGGAATGGAGAAATTCTCAAGTTAAACTGGTGATGCTAAAACAGCACGTACTTTCTCGCCATTGGTAATGGAAATTAAATAGTTTCAAGCGAAAATTAAATAGTTTAACACAACAGATTTTTTATTCAAAAGTAAGTGAAAACATATTTCTGGTATTGAATTCATTGCATAAGGTATGCAATGTATTCAGGAACATATAGGATGAGTTTTCTAGCCTTACAATATTCTTCGTAAGTAATTTGCGAAAAGTAAAATAATATATAAAGTAAATAAATAAGGCGATACTAATAGTGTTGGCAAACAAATGTAAATAGATCGAAAAGTATATAATAGTAATTATTAAACACTATGGTATTGTAATATTATACAAATATATAAAAGTTTTAGTTTATTATTACCGCGAACGAAAGGCAGCCGTCATTATGGCCTTCTGTTATCAGTGCGCCGTTACAGCAACCAACAATGATCGACCATCACATTTAACCCAAATCATTTTCACATTTAACCCAAAGGACGCAATTTAAAATGAAAGATGAAATCATATACAAATTCTAACTTGCGTAGCGTCAATCAACTGCGTAAATTGGGAGCGGGCGACTGAAGGCTAGCAATCTTTAATTCATATTTAATTCCAATATGTTTTAAATAATTTCTAAAAGATTAATTTGTAAAGAAAAACAAAAGCTCCAATACAAGAAACAAACAAAGAAATATAAAATAATATACACATTCTAACTTACGTAGCATTCCAACTGCCATAAAATACCTTTAAAATTACGATCGCGAAGCACAGAATTTTCGCAGTGGGTGACGAAGATTGACACCCTAAAAAATAGTCATATTTTCGAAAAGTTCAACACGACCTTATGTGAAGATCTGTTTTTGATGAACACATTTCATTATAAAAAAATTGTAGCTTCATAATTGTAATTGTAGGAAGACACCGAAAAAAAATTGAATTTTCTCAATTTTCGAAAAATCAGGGTTTTCAACCAACATGAAACCTACGCCATTCTCTTAAACGACCTTCAGACTATCCACCAACAAAATATAATCAAAATCAATGGCGCCTTTTTTTTTTTCTGAAAATGTTGAAAATGTCTGAGGGGCTTCATGTAAAGTGCCCTCCAAAATTAAAATGTCGGTTTCAAATTGATAGGGCCGCGACATCAGTCACATGAATTGGGGAATATCAATTTTGGAGAAAATCGGCAGAACGGTTTAGCCGCTAGCGTTGTTCACAGACGGACGGACAGATAGACGTTTTGCCGTCAATGGAGTTTTCGGTATGAAGACCCACAAAACATGGATTCTGGCTACACCCCGTGTTAGAGGATTCCCCCCCCCCCCAATAAATTTAACAACTGGATTTATCCACTTTTTCGTTACCAGGGCCCTTTAATAAGAGTTTTCTGCCGAAAATTCACCCTTTTTTCGCTGAGCATTACATAAGTTTCTCTTCTTAAGAAGACCCTTCTTAAGCGCGAGAAAGTAAAAATGAAGGGCAGCTCTAGGGTGAACTCAGTTTTCTTATCAAGTGAGTGCCGGGATGAGAAAGGAGGCCGGAGCGTTGTTGCTCGCCTCAAACGTCACCCTCGTGCCGACGGCGACGACCTCCCTCTGAGGCCACCTCCACCAATGTGCGATGGTCACCTTTACCACTGTAACACAACTTGGGCCGATGGTGAAGAATATGTGCAGTTCTACCTTCACCACCCCCTTGAGTGGCTTCGGCCTGTGTGCAATATCACACCGGACCACTTTCGCCTTTGACATAAAAAGGGCTTGGGGCAGTTACTAGATAAGCCACACCAGCCAATGTAAGCCTGCCGCTTATTAACCGTAAATTGGCGGTTAATTAATAGCTAATTGTTAACAATTATTTTGGTCGAAGTGTTACAACTTTTAACTGCCTCAAGCCCATAATAAATATGAAGACGTATGAAGTTACAAGATAAGCCGAACATTCACCAGAATGAAGACCTTAACATTTACGAATAGCCCTATGCTTGCACCGGGAGCGATATCATCAACTGATGCTACTGGAGCGGGAGCATCTGAACCTGCAGCACCTCTGACCGGGAGGTCCTAGTTTCGAGTCCTAATGACAGGATTATCGACAATAGCTTTTCAGCTAGGCCCAGTTCAGTCGCTGTCTGGAGGAGAATTCTAGCGGCCGGATTCTCTGATCGGTAGTTTTCCGTGGTTTCTCCGATCAACACCAGGCGAATGCCGGGGCAGTACCATACCAAACGGGCCACGGACCGCGCGCGATCTGTCCTTCCTCTTCCTTGTCCTATCCTCTCCCACTTACACACACACTTACACTAACATGCACTACACAACCACATATTCCGGGAGACCGGTCGGGAGCTTAGAGCTTGTCCCGGTTGGGCGGTGCCCCGTTGGTGAGAGAGTCCTGGCAAGGGGGAAACCCCACTAGCCGACGGTAGGTCGGCGCCGGATCTCGCCATCCAACGGGAGAAGATCACCGCCACCCCCCGGAGGGAAAGCACGCACTACACTTACGGGACAAATGACCAAAGCCGTTGAAGCGCCCGGAAACACGAAAAAAATCAATCCATCACCCGACGCTTGCAGTGGCTTATGTGTCTGCTGGCACGCGCGCGCGCGCGAGCGATGGGGCCCTTGCAGACCACTGTGCGTCGCCCCCCGCGCCAGAGGTCAACGGCCCCAGCGCTTCCGCCGCCGCGCGGAGTCTCTCCGCTCCGCGCCCCTCGCGCGAAACCCTCGGCGGCGGCCAGTGCTCGACGCGGGACGCGCTGGAACGCGTGGGAACGCCACGCCCGCGCCTGCAGGTGTCCGACGGCCCGCGCGCTTCGGGGCGGACGGACTCCCAGTGCATCGTGGAGAACGACGATCGCCCGGCTCCAAGATGATATGTTTTTTTTGTTTTTGTTTTTTGTTTTGTTTTTGTTTGTTTTGTTTTTTTTTGTTGTTTTTTTTCCGGGGGGGGGGGGGGTGAGGCACGAAGGCAGGACTGCGCGCAGACCGTTTCTCCTCGATACCTCCGCACTATGAATCTTGGACGCCACTCGCTATGTGGAGATGCATCGCCCGTCAGAACGCGGCATTGGGCACCAAGAGCTTTCCTTGGCCGTATGCGGACCGTTCATCCAAAGCCGGATGATCTTAACTGCCACCATAATATAGGGCCCCTTAATATTATTAAAATACTGAACATACGAATTTAAAATGAATACGTAAATAAACTTTCGCAATTTATGAAATGAATGTTAGCATGTTTTCCCGTCCATTAGACCATGTACAGCATCATTCAACAATTTTTATATTTCCCTCGTAAGCATGATCCTCTCGATCTACGTAAGTTAAGGAACGTCCATCGAGCTTCCGAAACGATGGCAATAACAAGCAAGAACCTGTCAGTAAAACATAACTATAATATTGTAAAAATTGATACGTTTTCGAACACAATGTGAGAATACTAATAAAAATATTAGATCAAGATATTAAAAGTGAGGCCATTCACGTCGAACATTAATTGACATATCGCAGTCGTCGAAAGTCGAAAGAGCCCACGGTGTTCACTTATCACGCAATAAACCATATAAATATTAAGTAGAAGATTTGAAGTGTACTTTTCTTGCATTCTAGCAACATCAATTGGAGAATGTGCACAAGAAAACAATGTGGAATCACAAAACTATAGGGAGTACCAGAGTTCCTACGCAAATTGGGCAACTTTCGTGAAATAAATGCGAATCATATCTTCACGCACATCGGCAACGTCCCCTCACTACCAAATGAATTCGGCATATCCGAGTGTCAAAATTACTGAAGGACTCTGGTCTACATACGAAGTTCTATGCCACATTTTCGACAAAACATCATACAAATAATATACTCGCATATCTATTTGTAATTACTGCGCGGGTATTATGGTACTGGTGTATAATATGACGCTATACTACGAATACATTTCTTTACTCTGTATCAAGGCGGCTCCACACATTCGTTATTCGGCGAACACCGAGCAACCGCTCGCCGAATTCCATCTCGATCAGGTTTTTGTCCAGTTTCCATGATCCATTGGGCAAATGCTGAGATGGCCCCTTGATTTGCTTCTGGACGTAAATGTAGCTTCACTATGCGCACGTTTTGTTGAACTTTCCTTTGCTTGTGGTGGTAGTAGAGCTTAGGGTGAGTTTCTATTTTGTTAATAATACAGAAAAATCAAGTCTGTTCGTTTCTTTACCCTTAAAAATAAGTTTTCTATAATTTGGCAACGAAAATATCTAGTTTTTGAAATGTTAATCTCTCGCTTTTTTCAATTTGTTGTTGTTATTATTATTATTATTATTATTATTAATAATATTTCAACTATTAATAGTTAAATTGTTGGGAAGGGATTCTGAAACTCAAGAAAGCGTGCGCAGATGATTTTCTCCCCCATACGTCACATACAGTTTTTGACTAAATAAATAAATAAATAAATAAGTGAGGATGAGTTGCTTGCTATTTGCCGAGTGTCGATCTTTTGAACACATCAAAGGGAGCGAACATTCGCCGAACACGTCAGCTGCTCGGCGAATGCCGAATGTGTGGAGCCGTCTTCAAGGAGCGACGGACTGAAACCTTCGTCCTCTTTGCTGAATTCGATGCAGCACCGGGCTGCCCAGAGCGAAGCCTTCAATCCACCACCTGGCTCGAGTGCTGGTGCTCCGCGGGCGTTTCCTGCATCCGAGCGCAAGTTGTTCTGTTGCGCAAGAGGTTGTGCAGCGGACGAAGCGCACTTGCAAATGGTGAAGGCCGCTTGGGGCCGGGCGAGCCCCGCCCTTTCGCTTTCGAGCTCGCCACCCGCCACCACCACCCGCGCACCGCCGCCCTCGCAGGCGTGCGCAGGCTCCCCACCCCAACAACTTTTGAACATTGTTTTGTACGGAAGAAAATATTATTTAAAACGGTCCACATTTTAAACAATAAATAAGCATTAAAAAATAAAGACACTAACATAAAAAATATAACAAATAATAAATAAATTTTGCTTCTGGACATAAAAGTAACTTCATTATCTGTGGTCTAGAATTCAACGGGAAATCTAGTTATTCAAATTATCGTTTCCATGTTGTCGCGGCAGGAAGTATTATTCTTTGATGAAGAACATCATGGATAAGAGCCCAAAATTTATTGCTTATTTATCCTTGAAAATAGATTTTATTACATTGGAGCGGTTTTTTAAATTCAAAATTCAAGTAGTATATGTCTCAGTGTAGGGATCACAGAATTTTGAAAACATGTACAGAATTCACTTCTTTCCATAGCACGTCATACACAGTTTTTAACTGTTTTTTACGTAAAATAAATAAATAAACATGTAATTTAAAACAATTTTTGTATATAACTATATGCAAGGATATACTTGTAGTATCACTATCCCCTTGATTTTAGTTGGGTATCATTTTCAGTGTGTGTCTCCTGAATTAAGGCTACGTCAATGTTATACTTTAAAAATATTTTTAAAAGAATATCACATTTGCTGGAAGATATACCTTCCACGTTAAAATGACAAACTTTAAGCAAGCTGCCTAGAGTTTTTGTCGTTTGGTTCTAACAAGCACCATTTTGTATGGCTTTTTTAAAGCTCTTCTTTCTCTTAACGTTTAGCATCTCTCTTTCGTTTCCTTTAGTTGCCAGGATTTCTTTCGAATTTGGCATCCAAGTTGATAGAACTCTTAGCGTAACCCAGGGTGTAGCACGAGGAGCTGGTTCTATCATCACACCCATGTGTGTGACTGCGCAGATGTCAGGCAAACTATACATCACATTGTCAATGACTGCCCGAGAAGGAAGTTTCCTGCAAACCCCCAAGAATTCATCGCAGTAACTGACAATGCGGCCCACTGGGCAAAGGAACTTGACTTAAGGCTTTAGAATCAATATTTTAAGACTGATAAAATCAACTTTTTATTGTAAATTAGACATAGTTTTTACTTAAATGTGCTATATTGTTTTTAAATTGTGTACTTGTTCTTTTAATTGTTTTGAATTGCTCTCTTTGTGTGAATTTTTTCCCCTTTTTCTTATTGTATTGTTTCCTACCATACGAATAAATAAATAAATAAAACTATCCCCTTGCCAATACATCGTACTTATGGTCCTCGGAGTTCCGACTTACAGCAGTGCCACCAGGGCGACGAAAGAATCCAGGTTCAAATTAACTCTGAACTATATGATACACTTGCTCCTTTTTTAATTAGTTAATTTTTTAAATTTATATTTGCACTTGCTTTCTGATCTTTCTAGCCGGTGTCGTTTACCATTTGATCACAACACATACCAAAGGAGTATTTCATAATTGAATACTTTAATTTAAAATCAGAAATTAAAATGTTATTTATATTTATGGGGGATGTCAAAACTGAAAATTTCTCTGTAACTGATCTTGGCTGTCCGGGCGACTCCGCATCGAAGACTGTGTTGCCGACGTTTCGACCATCTTTTCGTGGTCTTCCTCAGGGCAGCCAGCCCTGACCAGCCCTCACCCGGACAGCCAAGATCAGTTACATGAGGAGCCGTGGAAGCCTATGACTTCACTGGAGATTTCTCCTCCCCAAAAATAAGTCTGCATCGCGACTTGAAAGAGGAATAAAATAAATGAGGACAGAAGCACTTGTACTTATGGAGCTGACAGTTCTATTAACAGAATCAGATAATGAGCACAGAAGACTGCACACTTTTCAGAGCTTCTTTCACTTTATTTTTTTTCTAAAGTTCATTAGTGTTCACAGATTTTCGAACCGTATTTAACCTATCTAATCGTGAGTGACGGACGGACTCCATTACTATGCAAGGTTAAGGTACGAATGTTTTGTGGGAAAAAAAGTATTGACTAAGTTTCTACAATCATTATGTAGTATTACAGGGGGAGGGGGGTGTTGACTCTAAATTAGGTAGGCTAATGATCCTTTTTTAGCCATTATATTTAAGTTAGAATTAATTTATTTTAGCTAGTATGATGTTAAACCCTCTCCTTCGCTAGTAATGCCGTAAGACAGAAGTACTGTACACCTTTGGGAAATAAACTCTCGCCTGCACAAGAGAGTAAAGGGAATCACAGAAAATTATTGAAGTTATTACTGGGTCAATACGCAGCAAATAACAAACCAAGTCCTATTTGTATTATCAGCCTCGTGTATTTCAACACTTTCTGTAATATATAAAGAATAAATATAATTTCTTTGGAAGTCCTCATATGCCATATTTAGCTTCAACTCATTTGTTTCGATTGTTGTCAACTGACTATTAAATCCTTAACAGAGGTCGTCCGTTAAAGAGTTTTTTCCTTCCTATTTGGTTGCGTGAAGTCGATAACGAAAATATTTCAGGCGAGGGTGCACCCTGCCATTGCAGCGGCCGCCTGTATTCGCAACGGGGTCACTGCGTCCCACGCACGGCCCGGCCGCGCAGCCCCCCTTCCCCACCTTCCCCTTCCCCCTCCCACTCCGCCGCCCCGCCGCATTGTGCCGAATTCCGAGAACTCTGCGCCTCCGTCGCGGAGTTCAAAGAAGAAAGAAAATGCGGACCGTGAATAATGTGGCATGCGAAAGAATCAAATCCACCAGAACTGTCCTTTTGTCCGACTTCTCTTTTCAAAAGATCGTAACACCAAGAAAATTCCTCTATTTGGAGACTTTCTGTTGGTTACTTTTCTTACAATCGAAACAGTTACAAGTTGGACATTTATCTACATTTCAGTGACGACTTCTGAATCAGATTGCGCGCCATTCGGAGTACTCGTGGTTGGAATGAGCCAAAGACGCCTCGATGCTCGCGGTAAACCGTCGAGGCACGGATTCGTAAAGCCTTCAAACAATGTGGGCCACAATGCGTTTTAAAATAACGTGTGACACAAGAACACATGTACAATGCACTGTATGAGGGGCTATGAATCAAATATTCGAACATGTTACGGCGTTGGATTAATTTTCCAAAACAAAGGCCAATTAGATTGTCCAATTTGAAACCTTCCAGGTCTACGGCAAGGCTCTGATGTTTGGTCTCCGCGATTCACATAGATTCCCCTTCACCCCAGCAAACGCAAAATTTCAAACGGATTTTACACCAAAATACATTACGAACATTATGAAACGATGATGTAATGATGGATATTAATACACGAGTGTGATATTACCATACGAACGAGGTACGAGTGAGTATCGTAAATTTTACAAGAGTGTATTAAAACCATTACATCGATTTTCATACGCTACTTTTTCTACGACTTCTGGTAACTTTTATAGATGGGATCGTTTCGTGGCAGTTGACATTCAGGATTCAGCCAAACCCACCTAGCGGGCAGCCACCCTACCTGCCACAGATGGCTTTGGTTCTCCAGTCCGCCTGCGAGAGAGTACAATCGTTGCTGCAATAATTCCTCCGAAGTCCCCATTTTCGCTTTTTCTCTTCTTTTTGGAGGTGCCAACTCATCCTCTGATTCCCTAGATATTTTAAATTAAAGAATCGGCCGGTTTTAAAGGGCTATCACACGGCAGCAACGTATAACAAAATGACTTGCGATTTTATCTTAACGTCAATCAAATGTTTCCTCTACAACTACCACTACCCTAGTCAAATACGATGAAAGTGAAATTACGATCCAATTTATTTTAAATAATATTCGACATAAAAAGTATCAATAATAAAAGAAATTAAAACAGAGAAACAGTAAATAATATTAAATGCAATTTTAATGTACACAATCGAACGAAACATTTACTAGAACGATTCTCAATGATTAATGAAGTGTCAATACTTGGTTTGTAAGCTTCTCTGTGATTGGTCAAGAACCTGTATCATTATAAAATCTGTATCGTAATGAGTATCATTATGCAGCGGGTTGCAGTCCTTCAATGACAAAATTATACAATGAGCGTAAAAAAAAAGGGCTTATCTTGATTCGTTCCCTCGCGAAACTTCCTATTAAAGTATTTCTACTTGATGTGCTGCACAGACTTTCTCTGTTCGTCCAATAAACCGCTGTCCGCGGGACGCACTGGGTCAGTGGACGCCTCCCGGGCGGGCGGCCCGGGGCCCGGCCCGGCCCTGCCCAGCGGGGAGCGGCAATCGATTCCGCCCATACGCGAGGGGGCGGGGCGGGGGCGCATACGAGGGCGCGTACGCATACGCCGGCGCGTGCGCGCAACGCGGCTCGGCCCGGGCCACCGTTCACGCGCCCTACTCACGCACGCATTGCGTAGCGGCCGCGCGGGCGGGGTGCGGGTGGGGGCAGCTGGGCGACCTGCCTGCCTCCCCTTCCACAGCCGCGGCCGGTGGACGATCCCTGTCCGGTCCAAGTGGAATTCGTGGTGGGCAAAGCCATGTTGGCGGCAGGTTTCCTCGGGGTTCTTCAGTTTTGCCTGCCGTTGAAACGATGAAAGGCGTTGTCATTGCCACCAATACTGTTTATTTGAGTGAGAGCCGCTTTCGATGGCTTAGCCATCATCGGTTTTCTGCTGTCTGGGAGCAGGCGACTAGTCGTTTTTGCAGCTCCCAGACTGCAGGCTGCACACTAACCGAGCAGAGAGTGCAGCAACTAGTGTCAACCTCCCAACTCTCAATAATCAGCCAATGGGACCACGTAAAAGAGGATATTCGCAAGAACTAAATATAACCTTAGAACACAGATGAACTGACAAGACGAGACAGAAATTCTGCGTAACTTTCAGGTTTCTATTAATGTAATATGTGATTGATCAATAACAGCGAATTCAATGAAACATTTATAAAACGGGATAATTGTAATATTAGTATAAATATTTCTGCTTAGTTTTGTGTATTTGGAACTCTATCAAATTTATTCATGAAAAATCACAAATCACATGGGTGCCTCTAAATGCAATTGCAATCAAATTTGCAAATATGTTTTAACGTCAATGCTTGTATGTAACACAGTATCACGCGGATACAATCGGAAATAACATGCACATCTACAAAGAACACGCACTACTTTTTATCGTTCCCATCTTCAGTAGTGTCTTCTATACACGTCCCTTTAGTCTAAACGCTATTTATGCTTTAGGAATTTGACACGAAAGAAAAACTGGCGCGCTTGTTCTTTGCGAGCGACCAAGCGGTTCTTAGAAGCGCGCGTAATTTTAAATAGCACAGAATACAGTCCAATCAAAGAAATAAAATTTGACGCTAAAAAATTAGGCTCATGAAATTGAGAACGTAAATTCCGCGATAACAAAAGATGATGTGATTTTGGGGTGTCCATTCGAGTACTTCCCACGCAAATGTATTAACACTTATTTAGATAAATCTCAAAATAATAATAATTAAAATAAATAAATAAAGTTGGATTTACGAAATTCTGAACACACGAAATGTTGATGTCAATATACGATTCTATGATTACAAACGTGTCAGTCAGGTGCAGTTAAACTGTCATAAAATTCCTAAAAACGCCCATGTTAATAGTTTGCTCTTCTTCTTCTTCTTTTTTTAAAATTTTTTTTATTTGTTGCGTCTCCAAGCCCCCTTAAGGGGCGTTGAGCGCTTTAGCACTGGGGAGTAATCCTCCATTAAAGTGCTTTTTACTTTTAATATTAGTCAAGTCTCGTCACGTCGCAGTCAGTCAGTGCCTTTTATCCCTTCGGCCAGGGGCTCGACGACGACGTTAGGTCCCGGGGTTCCTGGCCGGTCACCCAACCACGAACCCGCGAGTCTCGAATGCGCTTAACCTTCGTGACTTCACGGAGCGTAGTAAACGCATTCGGCTAGCGCCGCCGCCGCGTTTTAAAAAAATATGATTTTGGACCGCCATCTTTCATATCTCAAAAATGTTAAAACCTTTTTAATTAAAGTTATTGCATATCTTTGACAAAGAAACCGTGCCTGGCCAATGGGCGAACGGAGCGCCTCCCGCGCCGCACACTGCTTGAATCGGGCCAAAATGGCAAAATTCAAAGTGCGAGTTCGGAACTCTGACTTAGCAAATCTCGTTCGGAAGACATTGGAGCACATTACTTCAGCTCCAGAAAGTTATTTCAATCATTTTTGTCTTCCTCACGGTCTCGTGAAGGTACCGTTGCCCCAAACACTAGAATTCATTGATTATTGTCAACGAGATTTGTGAAATTAAAAAAAAGAAAGTGTTTAAATTTTTTGTGGATTCTTTTTGATATTCCGAATAGAACACACTTTTGATTATAAGTTAGGTATATTTTTAAGAAAAAGTGTCAAAGAATAAAATGTATAATACGGCTGAATTCTAACGTATACAGTGTAACAATGTTAGTTACGTATATTGTGAATTAAATTTTTTGTCCTGCGTATTCCTGCCTCAGTATTTTTTTATTCATCAAGTAGAATGCCCTTCATCAGAATAACACGCATTTAACTGCACATATCTGCAACTTTTTGTTTTACTACAATGCTACATGGTAAGACACTTTACTACAATGCTACATGGTAATATTTAACACTAGATATCCCGAAATTGCCTTCTATGCCTCAGAAAATTATTTTTTCTGTCTATTTTGTCGATTTCTCTTTCCTATAATTGCTTTTAATAAGAAAATTACTGATATAAATTTTTGGAATGATAAGAATATTAACCCGCGACCGCGAGAACTATTGTATCCATATTACTACACCTATCATTTTTATGAGTCAGTTAGCCATTTCCAAACCGCCATTTTGAATTTTGAAATTTGTTATGATATTCGAAATCAGTGATCTCCAGAACCCCACAAGTATTTTTTTATGCATTTTTGTTTGTTTTCAAACAAGTAGATGCAACATCAAAAACCCGCTGATATCCACTTTTACGCAAACCCATTCGCATTTGCAATTACGACCAGGTTTCCGGCCCGATTGAAGCAGCGTGCGCCGTGAGGTCGCGAGGCGCGGCGCGGCGCGGCGCGGCGCGCTGCCACTGTTGTGGCTTTAGCCCGCCCCTTGCGCATGGGAGGCGACGGCGCAGCAGACCCCTCGCCCCTCTGCAGGGCGGCTAATCGCTCTCAGCGGGGCACCGGTCCAGCCGAAGCAGCTCTCGGCTCCAGGACAGCAGAGGCATCGTCTGTCTCTGTACTTCGTACGACACACAAAATGGAGCCATCTTAATCTATGTTAGTTGGAGCCACTGATGACGGGATCAAGTCCCGAACACATGTATGGCTTCATTTTCTGTATATTAAAATTCATATTCTGTATACTTATTGTGGTTCATACCTCTGCTATCCTGAATTTATAACCACCAGCACTATAATAGCTCTGCTGCCACTACGGAATTTAGTTCTAATGTGTGTGTGTGTGTGTGTGTGTGTGTGTGTGTGTGTGTGAAGGGTAAGCAGCGGACAGGGATGGGGAAGGAAATATTGCGCGTTGTGGCCTGTGGCCCGTCTGTTCGGGTTCTGCTCTCGCATACGTCTGGTTGCTCCGAGCAAGTACGGAAGACAACGATTCGAGTGGCCGGCCACTGGAATTCTCCTCCAGACAGTGGTTGAATTCGACCCAGCTGTGAACTCAATGTTCAAAATTCGACATTCGAGTCCTCGACCCTCGCGCCAACGATACTGCAGAGGCAACGGAAATGTTGCCACTGAACCATTGAATTGAATTGAATTGAATTTGCCTTATTTTACGTGGCGAGACTCAGGCCATGAGGCCTGCTCTTCCGTCCTCCCGGTTGGGCCTTCCACTTACGGCGTTCAATGTTTGATCCACTGCAAGTCCCAATATTCTACAATGATCTTTCTCCTCCCTTCCTTACGCCAAAAATATACATATGAACAGCGAAGCAAAAAAGCTCTCGAGGGCGGAGCCTGTCTCGGATGACCAAGACCAAACGTCCCCAAACCAACTTTCCGCCTTTTCTCTTCTCGCCGGCCAAGGAATTGGCCGAGTTCGTGACTCGGCAACTTTTGGTGGCAGACCTGTTAATCAAAGTTTTCGCGCATGCTAGTGGAATTTTTTTCTTTCCAAAAGACATTCTACAACAGTTTTTTTTTTTTTTAATTTGTTGCGTCTTCACCTTGACGCAACGCGTCTCCAAGCCCCCTTAAGGGGCGTTGAGCGCTTTAGCACTGGGGAGTAATCCTCCATTAAAGTGCTTTTTACTTTTTTAATATTTGTCAAGTCTCGTCACGTCGCAGTCAGTCATTGCCTTTTATCCCTTCGGCCAGGGGCTCGACGACGTTAGGTCCCGGGGTTCCTGGCCGGTCACCCAACCACGAACCCGCGAGTCTCGAATGCGCTTAACCTTCGTGACTTCACGGAGCGTAGTAAACGCATTCGGCTAGCGCCGCCGGCAGTTATTGTTACTCCCCTTTTAAGTTGTCTTTAAGTTGCACTAATAGACGAGAGCAATGTTCGTTAATGAAAATCACAGACGAGAATCGGAGAAAAGTATGATATCTTGGAACCATTTGCGTCCGCGGGGAATGGGAAGATAATTGCGAGATCTGCTGTGAAATCTATCTCAAGCAGCACCGGTGGCGAAACCCTCTTGTTGCCGTGACGGTGTCTGCACATTACTGTCGCCGATAGTGGTACGTGAGAGAAAGCCTTTGTTCTTGCAGCGCATTCGAAAGCCTACGCCAGATGGAGGTAGTTTTAAATCATTTTCAGAAGAATGTAGTTCACTGATGTTACTTTGAAGAATAATTTACTAATAATGAAAAACGAAGTTTTCAATTTTGAGTTTTTCAGTTAGAAATCTCGAAAACGACATTCTATTAGAAAAAAAAATCTGCTGCCTGCTTTCGTACATGCTTAGATAAGTTTCTTCACATTAAAATGCTACCATGTCAGAGCTATTTTATTTAGTTCCATTTACACATTTTTCATTAATTGCACAAATGTTTCGAAGACATCACTATGTAGATCAAGGATCTTAATTTAGCTCGCTTAGCTCGAAAAAAGTGAACTCTCGATACGATACCGTGAAACGCTAGCTTTTCAAACCTTTCCCATGACGCTCAAACTGTGGCACCAAACAATTTCTACAATATGACCCCTATATCATTTCATGCTAAAATATTTAGTTTATCGCTTACTCGAAGCATAGGTGTTGTTTACATACTTTTGAGAGCTTTGCTCTTAGGTTTTTTGAGTTTTACTTTTTTTCTGACAATACACATTACAAAATGTACTTATTACTGACTGATTAAAATAATAATGGAAATACACCTGTCTTCCACTACTATTTTCCCCAAGAGACAAGCTTACTTCCCTCGCGAAAATTTTCGCGTTTTGATGCATACATACTAGCCCTCATTGGCCATTCATGTAAAACTGTTATACGATGGTATAAAATTTTCGACTATTTGATTATGAAAAGCTAGAGTGTTGTCCAATACAACTTTGAATATCAGCATGTACGATATTTCACTCCAATGTATGTTGAATCGTGGAAGATTCGGAGGATGCGTTTATCACTCAAGTTGATTTATGTTAGCTCAAAAGAAATCCGTATTCAGCTATGCCCATTTTTACTGATGAAACATGGATCATATTCTTTGCACAATTAACCTATGCACTTTTTTCGGTTCTACTTCAAAATCCTGAGATACAAAACCTTAAAGCCAAAAAACGGGACCCCTAGGCTAGGAGGAAACCCCACTCACCGACGGTAGGTCGGCGCCGGATCTCGCCATCCAGCGGGGGAAATCACCGCCATCTCCCGAGAAAAAACATGCTCTACACTTACGGGACTAGTGACCTAAGCAGTTGACGCCGCGGGCGGCGACTCCAATGCCACGGAGCGGAGAAGGACGCGCGCCCGACGGCGCCCCATTCACATCACGCGCGAGCGCGAACTCTTACACTTCCTGTTGCCGGGAGAGCAATCCCGGCAATCGGGGATGCTTCCAGAAGAAATTCAGATCTTTCTTTACTATCGTTTATCTCAAACATTTCTTCAATTGAAACTCACTCCCATTGAATTCTGTATATTCGAACACTGGTATTATTAAGATAACATCATTACCATAATGTGCACCAGCCTTTCAGTTTATTTATTCTATTTATTTTTAATTACTTCTACTTATTTTCATCATGGACACTTGTTTTCACACGTTTCCGCAGTTCACGTTTCCACCGGTTTCTGCCTCTTTGGCTTCTTCGTGCAGGAGCGTGTTGCGGCGTGTGGACACTGGCTGAAACGTTCACGTGCCGCCAGGCGCGCACGCACGCGCGGCGGCGGCAGCCAGTCGGGTGGGGTGGGGTGGGGCTGGGGGCAGGCGCACGCGCTCGCCCGAGGCGCTTCCGCACACGCCGACGATTCGGCATTCGAAAGCGGCCCGGCCTCGCCTCGCACCGCCTCGCCTCGCCTCCCAAAAGGACTCTTTCGGAGAGACTAAGCGATACTCGTTATGTACGACTAACGCCACGTAAACTTACCCCACATTTTAATCTCATAAAGAAACAAAGGAAAGGAGTGAAGAGAGAAGAAGAGAAGAGAAAGGAGAGAAGAGAAGAGAAAGGAGAGAAGAGAAGAGGAGAGAAGAGAAGAGAAGAGGAGAGAAGAGAAGAGAAAGGAGAGAAGAGAAAGGAGAGAAGAGAAGAGAAAGGAGAGAAGAGAAGAGAAAGGAGAGAAGAGAAGAGAAAGGAGAGAAGAGAAGAGAAAGGAGAGAAGAGAAGAGAAAGGAGAGAAGAGAAGAGAAAGGACAGAAGAGAAGAGAAAGGACAGAAGAGAAGAGAAAGGAGAGGAGAGAAGAGAAAGGACAGAAGAGAAGAGAAAGGAGAGGAGAGAAGAGAAAGGAGAGGAGAGAAGATAAAGGAGAGGAGAGAAGAGAAAGGAGAGGAGAGAAGAGAAAGGAGAGGAGAGAAGAGAAAGGAGAGGAGAGAAGAGAAAGGAGAGGAGAGAAGAGAAAGGAGAGGAGAGAAGAGAAAGGAGAGGAGAGAAGAGAAAGGAGAGGAGAGAAGAGAAAGGAGAAGAGAGAAGAGAAAGGAGAGAGGAGAGGAGAGAAGAGAGAGGAGAGGAGAGAAGAGAGAGGAGAGGAGAGAAGAGAGAGGAGAGGAGAGAAGAGAGAGGAGAGGAGAGAAGAGAGAGGAGAGGAGAGGAGAGAGAGGAGAGGAGAGGAGAGGAGAGGAGAGAAGAGAGAGGAGAGGAGAGGAGAGAAGAGAAGAGAGAGGAGAGGAGAGGAGAGAAGAGAAGAGAGAGGAGAGGAGAGAAGAGAAAAGAGAGAGAGAGAAGAGAACACATCTATCACTCTATTCCATTAGGAGTTCATGCACGACTTGGCATATAGTAATCGACTGAAATGATATTCTGCGCATGCGCAACTCTAACTACGCATGCGCGGAAGATCGATACTGTTGTCGATTGCTGTACGTTACTCCACGTCCATATAACGGACGCGAACGATGTTTCACTCCAAAGCCAAAGGCCGTCAATACGAGCCCTGCACCTGAAACCGTACTTACTCCACTGTACACACATATGCGGACGTCAGCTCCCTCTGTTTACATTCTCGGCTGCAGGGAAACGGCAGTTCCAGAACAGAAGTCATTATAGAAGGAAACTGGCAACCTCGCACTCACTCCATGTTCCTAGTTCGGAAGTTGAGGCCTTTGCCTTAATTAGGGTAGGCGGTTAGCTTTTAACGATCTTAATGGTAGTTTCTTGGAGGTTAGAAAGGATTTTTGTGAGAAAGAACAAGGATTCCTTTCCTCTATTGAGATCAGCATGCAGAAGTACGCTTACGATAGAGAAGGAAATAAAGTGTCGATTCAATAAACACTTTCCATTGACAAATACAAATTTATATTTCCTTTTATAAACCAATTTTAATGTTTTACCACGAACATTCATTCAAGAATATAATAAATTCATTATAAATTAAAATATTTGGAATGTAAGTATTCAAACGCAAATCCTCATTTCACAGACCAATCGTGAATTTAATCTGCTTCTCACTTTGTGAATGAAAATTGTTTTATTCTAAAACACATATTTGTATTTTACATTTCAGTTAGAATGTTCAACTCGTCTTTTTATTACGGCGGAATTTCAAAAAAATTATCTTGCAATCCGTCTGTTTCTCAGAGGCAATTGCACACGCTGGTCGCGTTCAGTCCTCCCCGCTAGCTTACGACGCAATCACACACGCAACTGCCCGTTATCTTTCAGATTAAATCTATCCGGTCCATCACACTCTTTTTGAGTGATAATCTGAGAGTCGATTTCACCGAAACTGTGGCATAGCGGTACAGAGCCGTCCATTCATCGTGTGGCAAAAGGGAAGGGAAAGTGTGCGTAGATCATACTTCGCCCCCATACGTCACATGCAGTTCTTTTTGACATTACGTTTTTCTGCCGATACATCACTTACATCAAACTCAAGAACCTACCTAATACTAAATTGCACAACATATAAAAGGGGGCAGGGATATTTTGGGAATTTTAATACTAAGGGGATCGTTTTGCGGAAGAAGTCGAATTTGATATCACTTGTCGTTCACCATTTTCATTCCCATATTTAATTTTCTTGTTAGTTTTTGTAACAATAAAATTAAATGTTGAAGCCGAAAACAATTGAATTACAAAGTTTTATCCAACCACGAAAAAAGAAAGGTCAAGTTTGCATCGCAGACTTGGGAAATTTCTTCCTTCTGTCAAACCTCTTGAACAAATCAACCGACGATTCAATAACGAAATTGTCTTCAGAGCGTGTTGAATAAATTTACTTAAAATGTAATCGAGTGAACAGTAAGAAAGTAAAACATTCCCGGATCAAACGTGTTTGTCACGAGTATCTGTTTTGAGTAGGATTCTTCATTTCATTCTACAAGCTGACCTGTTTGAGAGATTATCAAACGTGATATTTTTGCATATTGTTATCACCTCGCATAATGCCAGTGTAAATGATAAAAAATGGGATTCTTTGGGCGTAGATGGCTCCCTCGCGGAATGGAAGAGTGCCGCTGGAGACGGCCACGCCCCCTACCCCGCGGGCGGGCGTTGCTCCGCCCATTGGGGAGCTTTCTGCGGGCATCGCCTCCGCCTCCGCCTGCGCGTTCCGCTCCGTATACGCCTCCGCGGCTCCTCCTCGGGTGGTTTCCCTTTTCGGCCTACGCACGCGTGCGCGCGCGCACGCCGGCGAGCGCGGGGCGGGGAGGGGAGGGGCGAGGAGGAGACGGAGCGCTTCCGCCGCCCACCCCCTCGCCTCCTCCGTCTGGCGCGCTGCGCGGGTGGGCGGACGGACGGACGGGGCGTGGCGTGCGTGGCGTGGCGTGAGGACGGGCCAGAGGGCGGGCGGGGCGAGTCCGGGCCGGGCGGAGCGGGGGCGGGCGGGGAGGGGGGGCGCGTCCGCAGCCAGGCGCACATCCTCGGCCGGCTGCCGTTCGCCCCCGCGCTCGTCCCACGCTTTTCCTCGCAACCCTTCCCTTCGCTCGCCTGTCGCTCCCCTCCGCGTCCCGCCCCCTCGTCTCTCTGCCGCGCCACGCTTCTCTCCTTAGCACCTCGGCCCTAGCTTTGCCTTCCACTCCCCCCCCCCGAACCACGCGTCTCGCCAGCAACTCCCTTTTCTTGTCCTCCGCGTCCTCGCGTCTCTGAGCCACCCTCTCCGCCACACCTCGCATTTCGGCTTCTCCAGGCGTTGCGTTGCTTTATTCCTCGCTTCACGCGAGTTGCTGTGTCCCTCTTCACCCCCACCCCCACCCCCACGCCGCGTCGCCCCACATCCTTTGCTCGCATCACCCCTCTCCGCGGCCCACGCGCAGCCGCTGGCGTGGGCGTGGGCTTGGGCGGCGGAAGCGCGGATTGACCGCGGGTGCACGCGTGATGCCTAATGCGCGGCGGGTAGTCGCCCTGCATGCGAGTCGCGAGGATGTGGGGGCGGACACGCGAATCCCACCCACCAGCGGGAAATGCTCATCACAGCCGGCGGCAATTATGTTAGCATTCAACAGCGTTAAATAACTGGAAAGCGATTTAAAATATTTTTGGAATTACGACATTAGGAATGAATGAATAAATGCACCTTTCTTCTCAAGTTTTTATTCTATCTATAAGGTGTTCTAATTTATTCAATAGAAGCACTCGGTCAAATTAGGTATTCTTCAATATTTTGCTCTTTTTCGTTTCTCCCCCCCCCCCTTTCCCCTACAAAGGGAAGTAGCGTATGCGTAACAAATGGCTGAATATCAATTACGCGATAGGCACTTTAACTCGGGGGTTCGAGACGACTGACTGCGGCAAGATCTTCAATTTCCACTCGAAATCGGCTAATGGTACGACCTTTTTATGATAATTTTTCGCATACGTCTGCAAGGGATGTAAAACTGGCGGCCTCTTGTTTTGGTGTTTTTTTCCCTTTTGTTATTTAAGGCCGCATCAACATCTAGGTCATTGGCGACCACTATTGGAGTTAACGTTATGGTAACTGTGAAGATGAAATGATATGGGGATGATAAGGGGTGAAAGGACCAACACAAAAACAACCATGCCACAGGCGTGACTCGAACCCGCGACCCGTCCGAGATCACTATGACACTACTGCCTCAGCGATCTCGGCCACCGGATCGGCTGGTGTTCTTTGTAAATAGATGACATACGGATTTACCTTACGGATACTACCTTCAAGGCCCGAATTTCACATTCCATGAACGCAGTAGTTGGTTCGATGCCAAACCTTTTTTGCCATTAAAATTAAGACAGACTATTCGTGCGAATGTAAGCATCTAGAGCAGCGAACACACATTGAAATACCTTCCATGTGAACAAGAACTTTAGGCAAACAATGTAGTGATTGTGCAAAATAAGTAAAGGTGAGAACAAATTAATAAACAATGAGTTCAATTTTAAACAAAAGCCGATGCGGTATCTTTCTCATCAAGAAACCTAATTCTCAGGCTCTTCTTTAGTTTTCCTCTAACTATCTTGACAAGACAATAGCGGACTTATTCTAGTGACTTTTCCTCAAATCGGATCGATTCATACTTTGATCAGATAAGATGTCTCAACGTGATTGTAACGTGAGCCTATACAAGTTGGTTAATGGGTTAGAGAAAAAAGAAATTCTTTTAGAAACTTCATTCTTCACTTAGTAAGAAGGGCAACAGGAAAAAAGTGTTCCCACAATTATTTTACGAGACCATTTCTTTCCTTTTAAAGACTGCTGTTGAGAAGAAAAAAAAAAAAAAACTCTACTCGAACATAGTGTGATGCAGTCTTTTTTCTTCACTGTTG
Source organism: Teleogryllus occipitalis (assembly GCA_011170035.1). NCBI lineage: Eukaryota > Metazoa > Arthropoda > Insecta > Orthoptera > Gryllidae > Teleogryllus > Teleogryllus occipitalis. Next base: position 101,701 of record BLKR01001924.1, on the reverse strand, counting down.
TCTAATAGATCAACGAGATGATTTGGATGATTTTCCAGTGTTGTGTGGTATATGCATTAATATGATGAAGAAAGAATTATGCTCGAACAACCATTCTCATCAGTTGTTCCTGTAGTCGCAAACGGCTCTACGACCCAGTTCGAAGCCCCGAACAAATTGTTATTTAACAGAAAGTAGTTACTTTCGTACAGAAAGACGCTAATATATTTCTATCCACCATTCCAACGTATTACAAAGATCGAAAATAAGTTTGATCATATTCTTCTCAGGTTCGAAGTACAATTATTCATAAACAATATTTATGGCAGACAAGAGACAATACTATTCCTTATCCCATATCATTTCATCTTCACAGTTACCATAACGTTAACTCCAATAGTGGTCGCCAATGACCTAGATGTTGATGCGGCCTTAAATAACAAAAGGGAAAAAAACACCAAAACAAGAGGCCGCCAGTTTTACATCCCTTGCAGACGTATGCGAAAAATTATCATAAAAAGGTCGTACCATTAGCCGATTTCGAGTGGAAATTGAAGATCTTGCCGCAGTCAGTCGTCTCCAACCCCCGAGTTAAAGTGCCTATCGCGTAATTGATATTCAGCCATTTGTTACGCATACGCTACTTCCCTTTGTAGGGGAAAGGGGGGGGAGAAACGAAAAAGAGCAAAATATTGAAGAATACCTAATTTGACCGAGTGCTTCTATTGAATAAATTAGAACACCTTATAGATAGAATAAAAACTTGAGAAGAAAGGTGCATTTATTCATTCATTCCTAATGTCGTAATTCCAAAAATATTTTAAATCGCTTTCCAGTTATTTAACGCTGTTGAATGCTAACATAATTGCCGCTGGCTGTGATGAGCATTTCCCGCTGGTGGGTGGGATTCGCGTGTCCGCCAAACGAAAAGGTTTCAGAACGAGAAAATCGCGAATCGATCTGCATCTTCCTCCCCAGATCCGCTCGTCTCCGGCACGGGAGCCACCTGTCGACGCGGCTTTCACCTTTCTCCCGCCGCAACGGCACATGCGACTGGCTGCGCGCGTGGGGTCGAGCCACCCCAATGTCTGCCAACTCAACGCAATGACGCACGACTTCCCTTCAAGCACCTTGCTTACCACTTGCTGCATGCGCAGAAGCGATACTTGTCGGCTAAAACAACAACAACAATAATAATAATAATAATAATAATAATAATAATAATAATAATAATAATAATAATTTGAAGACGAAGGAGGAGAAGGAGGAGAAGAAGAATACGGGGTGCTTTATTCCACATGATACTTGGAATTCAATACACTAATACTGCGATATCAAATCACTCGTATAATCCATGCACGTTTTCAAGGGATTTCATTTAGCTAGAGGAGAGTGTAGAGGGGATTTGGATATTTAGGCAGTAATTATCGAATACGTCATTCGTTTTCGGATGCAAATATGTTGTTCGGGAGCGAACACTTCTTGTTATAAAATGCCAACACTAATGAGTGTTAGGTAATCTGTATCCAGCGTTTAAAGAATGTTGGTAAATGTGTGTCGGGGAGGGGGTAGAGGGCGTATAAGGTAGAGATGCTGTTAATATTATAGAACAAAAGGAATCGATGAAGCATCGCGAAGCTCTCTCTCTCTCGAAGCCGCAAGAGGCACTTGCACTTACGGCGCCGAGTGGCGCTGCGTTGATTGCCCTGGACCGCAGTACTACGCCCACTCACAGCACGTGAGTATCAACGCATGCCTGCTATACAGTTGGAGCCATTTCTTCCGAATCACCTTGATCCTACGAATTACATTCCGAAATGAATGTAAAGACGTACGCTCTCAGAAATTTCTGCATTACTTTTAATGTAAAGTACATGAAAGTAATTATCATGTACTTAAATTAAATTCAATGTATACGTACAGTAACGTTAATGCACATGTACATTAAATTCAATGAGTTCACATTAAATTCAGAAATTATTCATGAATAACGATACGTGAACAATTAAATGTAATGTAGGCAAGTAAGTTAAGTCAACAGTCGTACATTAAATTAAATTTAATTTCTGACAGTGTACATACAAATCGAACCATCACACGAAACGGCGATTACTTGAGAAGTACGCAATATATTACAGGATGATTAGGTTAAGAATGAGAAATTATTCATGAATAACGATGGCAGTGGAAAGTTTCATTAGAAACTTTTCTTTTACACTAACCGAGAAAATATTTTCCAGGAGGAAAAATACTTCGGTATCCACAGAAAGCAAGATCAATAGGGCCTCCAGGAACAGTCAAACCTCTCAAATTTGTGTCTTAGACTATTCGTCTTGTATAGGAAATAGAATATAATTCTGATTCCAAGCTCCTCAGACTAAATGTCCGATTATCGCAAGTATAAAACTTCCTGGTCACCTTATTGTGAATCTATAAAGGCTGACATTGAAAAGCAGTGACACTCATTCACGGCAGCGCGTCTGTTGACTAACAACTTGACAGCTGCGAAAACGCTTTGTCACTACCACGCAGGCAAACTGACGGATTGGGCTCAAACAATGAGAGAAGCGTGTCGTCGGCAATTTGTCGTTGTTAGCAACGATATTGGCTCTTATGTTTTGCATATTCTGCCGAGCATATATATTATCATTTGGATTATGTCTAGCTTTCTTATTTATGGCTTGGCCACATAACAGTGAATTTGCGCACAACGAAATTACTCAAATACAAAAATATGTCAATACTTGCGATTATCTTTCTGTGTTCAGTATTATAGAATGTTCTGTCGAAATGTACTCCACAGTCTACACTTCCAATTTAGGTTTCCCAGATTTTAATAAAGCACTTACAGCTTTCTTTTTGTATGAGTTAAACGAAAGTTTTATAATTTTATTTATACTTTAGTTCGTTTTACATACATTACAATAGGGTCGATAGAAGATCGCAAAATTTCACGTTCTGCTTGTCAAGGTTGCACAAATTAAAAACATAAATGATAAACAATTTAAGTATACTTTTCAATATGTAGTTTGGATAGAGTTAATGTAAACTATGCAGAAAAGGAGACTTTGAAGATCATTTTTGTAGAGGAACTCCTGTCTTGGCTGTAATAAATTAATGAGCTCGCTGAACGAGCAACTGTTAAGACGTATCATTGGGTCCTAAGTACAAAGTAGAGATGAGGAATCGCAAACTGCTTTTCTTTAGTACGTCATCAATCGTCGGAACAGTCCTTTCAAACATACAGAGTTGATCACGAGGCCAATCTGGCATTTCTAGCATCTAATGCGCCGAGTCAGACGGCTTTTCACAGCCGGGCAGCGCCTCCTCTCGCCTGCCCCGCGCAGGCGGCCGACCGCCTGCTGCGCACCGCATCGTCTCGCCCACGCCCACGCCCACGCAGGTGGACAGTTAAGGCCCATTCACAATGCAATCACAAACATAAGCATAACACATAGACATAGACACTAACACAAGCGAAGAGTTGGCGTATTCACAATGTCGAACATCAACATAGGCAAAATACGAGTTTCTATTGGCTCTGAGACGCAGCACACGAATCGACACGAATAGTTCGCCTATCGACTTCGATACTCGATTTTGAGTTAACGAACTGTGATTGGCTCATTCCGCATGTCTGACATAAGCATAAGCATAAGCACAGAAGCTTGAAGCTTGCAAGCTCTTAAGTTAACGTCTTACGTGTTATGCTTATGCGAACGCATTGTGAATGAGTCCACTTGTAGACGTAGTCCTAACTTTTATGTTAACGCCATGCTTATGCTTATGTTTGCATCGTGAATGGGCCTTTAGGCGCGCACATACGCCTTCGCACACCCCGGATCCCGAAATTCGTCTCGACAGAAGAGGCCATTTGCCTTACAGCCGTGCCATCACAGAGAACTTACCCTATAACCCGATGAACAGTTGCTGCTGCCAAGAAGGCAATTTTAATGCACGAAAGGATTTCACTTATTAAAGATTTTAAACTTCACTCGGAACCAAAAGTTTCACGTACAATGACAAAGTTTCCTCCTTCTTTTTCAAATATCTGGTTAATTAATTAAGGAAATTTTTAATTCATTAAAATGAATTAAATGTACAAAGTAATTAAATACAAAAAGGAAGAAAACTAACTTTTCAGTTAAGAGATTAATTTCTTCTTGAAATCTGTGAGGTGCAAGTAGCTGCAAACATGGGACATTAGTACCGGGGCGTTGAACTGTGTTTCCGAAACTCTTTATATGACAATGCGCTATGATTTCATGATGAACAAGATGTGTCGGTGGGATTACAATTGCTGAAATATTTGCCCTTAATTCTACTTCTAGTACTTGTTATGAAGCAAGAGACATTCTTCTTCTTTGATCGTGACAAAATGGGCGAATGGATGACCTACTCGCCAAAAACAGCAGTTGTTTACTTGATGGAAAGTTAAGAAAAGTGTAAGTATGTAATAGTAACGTCAAATTTGTCTTAATGCTCTATCTTACGATACCTCAGACACTACCATTTTTACTGATACACGTAATTCCTTGAAGTAAATTCTAGTCAATAAAGAATTCTGATACAAAGTATTTTAAAATTATAGCAGGAAGAAACAGTATATTTTGAATTAGTTTAATTGTAATAACTTCCTCATACAGAGGAAATGGCGCAAATAGGAAAGTGTAGAGAAAATTGTTCAGTGAACATAACGAGAAAGCGACAGGATATCGCGATCTCCGGATATTCGCTTGGATGCATTATGGGCGGAAACGCTTGACGACAAATGATAAGGTATACAAAAAGAGTGAAAGGAAACCACACAATACAGAATGTGACTTAAAAGAAGTGAAACCGCACAGTCTATCAGAAAAGTGTCCGACATCCATTAAAAAAAGTCCTTCGTTTGAACAACTTCACATATTACAGACACTTCTTCCTGTGTGGCTTAAGCTGGATCTAGTCATTAATGCTAACAATGCAGTAATCGGTGAGACAGAAGGTACAACACAGATGCATCTGCCTCACAAGGAAAGAATATTTCCTACTCCACAAACAAGGGAAAAGGAAGACAAATGTAATTTGAAAGAGCCATAATATTTTCGAAGTTTTAAGCATCTCTAAGAACGAAACATACTTGTATGAAACGTCGGTGTCTGATAATTACATAATAAATATCATGAAATATTAAACTATTGTTTAATAATTACCTTCATTCTCATTATTTAATTCCCAGTTACAGCTCCGTCTACTCGAACGCGAGGAACCCATATTTTTCAAATTCGTGTACGGTTAATAGTTAAGTGAAAATATTCCATGCGGGGAAATTGTCGAATTTCCCTTGTGTCGACACAGAGATTGAACTGTATTTAAAAGATAATTATCGGATGGAGTTTAAGGCAAGAAGGATTTAACAGAAGAACAATTTCCGTACACAAGCTAAATTTCGCAGGATTCAAGACGTCTCACCAAACACCGATTCCTGGCTTACTGCTAGTACGGGGTCTCCGGCTCTTTAAACAATGTTGAAAATATTTTCATATTTATTCATAAACAGTTAATTTAGATAAGAAAGAACAATAAGAAAAACGTAAAGTCCGCACCAGCAGTACGAGCGGCATCGAGCTGCCTCGTATGCCCTACAAACGGTGGCCTGGAAGTGATGAATATAATAATTTCTTCCCATGCATCATCGTCTCCATAATTCCATCAGTCCCTTTGCGATATCCATAAAATAATATTAATAATAATGACACAACTTCTGATGCTTCTCGACATGAAATGTGAGAGACAAAAAATGTTAAACAAATCGTAGAGAGAGACAACTACTCCCTGAACATTATTTAAAGAGAATGGACAAGGTGCAGAGCAATGAACATCAATTTACGTATGTGGTTTAAAAGCGGAATAATGAAGTCAGAATCGAAAGTTGTAATGGCTGTCCAAGATCAGGCACTGAGAACACGACATTACTGTAAAGTGGTTCTCAAAATTTCTCAAAATGATGAATGCCGCTTTTGCCAGGAACAAGTAGAAACCATTAATCACATTGTTTCAGCTTGTCCAATTCAGCAAAGACGGAATACAAGAAAAGACACGCTAGATTGAGTAGTTACCTCCACTGGCAGATTTGTAACGCCCTCGAAGTTCCAAAGCCCTCCAAGTGGTACGAACACTCACCAAAACCGGTGACGTGTGCTGGACTGTGTACAATATTGTATGACCAGCAAATTCAAAACGATCGCACGATAGCGGCATTCAAACTAGATATTATTATCCGGATTAGGAGAAAAAGAAACCTTGTAGATGTTGCTGGGCCGTGTGAAGCCAACGTCGTAACCAAGGAGGTGAAACGTCTTAAATACAAGAGTTTAGAAATCGAGACCAGCCGAATGTGGGACGTAACAACACAAGACGTCCCGGTAGCTGTGAGATTTGTTCCGCAAAGTTTGTGTAAGAATTTGACTGAACTCTCGGGTCATTCAAAAGACTGGGACGTGTTAGATATTGCTTAATTGGTAACAGTCCACATTTTGCGCAAAGTATTGTAAAGGTAGTCCCAGGTCTGCTCCTTTAGAAGCTCGTTGCAATCGTGAATTATGATGATGATGATGATGATGATGATGATGATGATGATGATGATGATGATGATGATAATAATAATAATAATAATAATAATAATAATAATAATAATAATAATACGTTCTGGAAGGATAAGGAAAACGCTGCCCAGTTCCACATTGCTAAACTGACAGGCGTCAAGTGCCACCTCGCTCGCCCAAAACGTTGCACCGGGCGGGATCCAACTGTGGTTGACGGGTTCATCGCGATCTCGTTGCTCCGTTTGGCTGGCGGCGCCGCCGGCGTGGGAGGTGCGCGGGAGGCGCGCGGGAGGCTCCTGCGAAGGTTCCCACCGCGGGGGGCGGCGCCGCGCGGCTGGAAAGCGCCGCCGATAAGGGATCTATCGGCCTGCGCGAACGCCGATGCGGAGGCAGTTGCGAAGCGCGCCGCGCGCTCTCCGATACCAACGCTGGTAAACAACGCGTTCGCGCTTCGCCGCGCCCAAGAAAGCTGCTCGCAGCTAGGAGCTGTGCGATGCATTAGATACGTCACCAACAACACAACAAAATATCTATCATCACTTTCATATTATCGAAATAATGCGAGTGTGTGTATATGTATGTATGTATATCATAATTGTATAAAATTACACACACTTATATAAACACACATTAAAATTACACACACATGTATATATATATATATATATATATATATATATATATATATATATATATATATATATATATACATGTGTGTGTGTGTGTGTATGTGTGTAAAATAGCTCCTGGAGTGGCTCTTTGACAGCAACCTAACTTTCTGAGGCGGTTCCCGGGTCGATTCCCGGCTGCGGCAAAATTGAAACTGTAACTTTCTAATACAAATCGTCTCAATTTCTACAGCTGTGTGACAAAAGAAAGTTCAGGTAGGCCAAATAACCTAGATAAGGTGACGGGAATAAAGTCATATTCGACACGTATCCCTTCCCTCCAAGTGGGGTAATAAATAAAAAAAGGCAACCAGAAAGCAGAAAAAAATACAACCACAGCTTATTTAACCAATGAGTAACATTTTTTCTCCTGATCATATCGAATAGTAATTATGGGCATGCAATTTATAAAGATAACACATATGTTCTGCTGCTGGTTCGGTATCAAATTTCGATTTAAGAACAGCAACACCTTTATTCAAAACCGCACCGTGTCGCCCTCTTCTTGGCTTCTTGCAACACCTCGCTATTACAGGCAGCGACCCGCATACTCGTGCAGTTCTGGGGTGGCCTATTTCGCACATATTGTATTTTGAAACTGAGTCGCGTACGGTTTTTCCAGAAGGAAATGAACGCTCAATTTCATTCCGCAACTCGCCTGTAATTTTAAACAAAACGTTTGGCAATTGCCACGCCGGGCGCTGGGTGAATTTAGGGAAGGTACAGCAACAGTTACGAACGGAACTCGCTAACAAATGTAAGGAAGGATACAAGAAGAAAAGCTCACTGCGTGCATTTAAAATGATAGAATCATATCTGCTGATTAACATCACAAGTTATTTCCAAATTTTTCTCAGTAGAAGGGAATAACAGATACAAAGGACATTGCTGACTGGGCTGAACAAAATAAACGGGCCCTTCAAATCTCGTGTGAGTAGAACTTCACAAAGCATGCGAATGACAAGATTCTTCCGCCCGCAACGTTTACAAACAGGCACACCACGTCCTGTTGATGTTGCTCTATAACATGTTGCTAATAGTTTCAGGAAAATTGTCATCGACGCACCATCAAATGTAGTAATCGTAATAAAAGTGCTTTTATGTAGTTATGTACCAAATCTTGGGCTTCTTAAGAAATCGCGCTGCCTTTGGAAAAGTGAATGCCGAGTGAACGGGCCTTCTCCTCCCAGAGAAAGGAGCATTGTTGCGGCGCGGGGCGGCGCCCGCGGTGCCTGGCGGCGCGGCGCCGAGAGAGCGGCGGGGGCGGGAGGGGGACGGGGAGGGGAGATGTGACAGAGGGTGCTCGGCGCAGAGCTCTCGCCGTTTCTGACGGCAGCCATATGGCGTTCGCAGCCGCAATATCCGCTCATCTACATAGTTCGCTTAATATGCAGACTCAATTTACAAACATATCCAAGCTCCTCTTAGGATGCCAAGTAAAGCATTTATGCAAACAAATGCACAACATTCCAGCCTGTTACGTCTCTGTTCAAATTAAACGCACGTAATTCATTCAACACGATCATTCCAGTCCACTTTCTCGAAATATGGTGAATGTTGCCATTTAATTTGTCGTTTACCTATACTTCTTCTCTTACAAAACAAATCTTTCATTGCTGCATCTTCCGTCTCTAAATCCAGCCCAGGAAACATCTAAATAAAACGTAACTCACAGAACGAGTGTAGTGCGCTGCTCCCATCCAAAGCAATTTGCTGTTATTTGCATTCGTTGAAGTTTCACACATTAGCCTTACCATCGTTACAAGGAACTAGACTTTCGCATTCTTTAACAAAGAGACCACTCGACAGTGCGGGCACGAACCATGACGCCAGAGAAAGAAGCACTTCCAATTGCGGCTTTCTTGGTTATTTATGCCAAGGAAAGCGACTCCGCAAAGGAACTCTCATATAAACTGCGAAGCGGGAAATGCATCTGACAATTGCACCACCAATGATTCAAGACCTACTCTCTCTTGCAGTTAGAACAGAGCCCACGAAGCTTCGGACACAATCGCAAGCCAAGTAAAATACTATAGTGAAACATGCCCGACGTTGACTAGTGCCAATTTGAAACAAGCCCAGTCTTTCTATTTAAAAACAAGCCCCTTGGAGCGACATTTTGAAACATGATTATTACTGATAAATGTAATTAGGGCGCCAGTAAAAGGTTACACTTGAAACCTAATGATTCCTACGTAATTTAAATATCTCTCATTCCAAAATTATGTTACGCTAGCTCGGTTAATTGGGATTCGAAGTTCATAATTGTTGCTACTTACTCTGCAACCAATTATTCAATCTGCCATCCCTACGGAGTGGCGAGGAATCTGAAAATCTTATTAAAATGCTGGACTGCATGTAACGAACAATGATAATCAGCTTTCTTTCAACTTAACAAATTAGAATTTATTATAATATCAACTATGATTCTGTTGCAAGTTAAACAATTATTACATTGATAATCAAATATGAATCGATCTTTGGTCATGACCAGTTTTTTCTATATTACAATAATTAGAAAACCTTGTTATTCATTCGTGGGTCTTCCCGCTCTCTTCACTTCTTCGTTCGATGGCGCCCCGAAGAACCTTCTCCGTCGACGCAGCAGAAAGTTGTCTCTCGATAAAGTCCTCGCCTAATGTTTGTGGTCTGGTTCCAAATTCTCCCAGCGATACTATTATAATCCGTGACTTCCCTCACTAACGTCTCGGGTGGACGTCTAGTATTTTTCTTCTTACCAGAACGCTCTATCTTAATATAAGAAACGATAGTTAATTTCATTCAACTGTCAATTACGGTCTTTCCTCGACCTGGTAAAGTGCATCAGAAGCCGACCCGCTCATCACCGCGTTGCTCGAGCTTATGAATGTTCATCTAAAAATTCGGAAGCATCCGAATTTTATATCTTTTTCTTTTGCCTCTCCAAACAATGCTTATTCCGCCTCTGCTCTGTCATTTCAACCTAACGAAAATGATCCTTAACGCCGGTTGTTTATTTGTCATACAGCAACCCCCTCGCGATCGCCTATTGACATCCCTACATTCTATGTAATATAAAATGACATTTCCATAATAAACATGGTTCACTTTGGTATTTCACAATAGCAATCACACTAACACGTAACAAAAATACAATTATATACCAACGTCACTTTACAATTTTTTAAATCAACTTGCACGCTTCAATACTGAAAAGAGATCGATTCTTCGATGATCTAAAAGCCTTGACTGGTGCAACATGCTCAAGGGTGTGACAAAACTCAAAAAAATGTTGTGAATAACATTATTCCTAAATAATAGTTGGGTAAAACGTAAATATTACAAATAAGTCTTAAAAAGTTTCTAATTAGAACCTATTAAATCGGTGTTTTGAATGCACTTAATATAATTTACTTCGTATGACAGGGTGTTTCGAGATGTGCCAATTGATAGAAGCAGCCCACGAATCCAGGGTTTAGAATTCACGTAGTTAGGGGCAACTAGAAACCTCCAGATGACATCAAACGCATTCAATGGATTACATAGATTAGGGGACTTTAAGATCAACAAGGCAATGAATCTTCAACTCTCTCCATTGTTCTGGAAATCAAACATTGACGGTCGAATTCAGTAACGTGGGGACATCCAAATCTCGTAGCCAGGCATGTATAGCAATGCGCGTAACAAAGGGCGCGCTGGAGACAGCGACGAACCAGGGTGGTGCAGTCACTTCCTGGAACAAATTTCCCTCATTTCCCCCGGGTTTCCAATGCATTTTTTATTTTTCAATGATACAATTTGCAGAGTATTTCGTACTATTTAAAAAACAACAGCACTGAAGCAAGTCTGATATTAATTTGTCAGCTCTCGGATTTCACCGCGATAAAATACAAATTAAAAAACGCTTAAGAAATTAAAATATATTCACTATTACTGGTTGAATTAATTTGTAAGGGCTGCAACGCCTCTGACCGGGAGGTCGTAAGTTCGAGTCCCGACGGCGACAGGATTTTCGACACTAGCTTTTCAGCTAGGTCGAATTCAGTGGCTGTCTGGAGGAGAATTCCAGCGGTCGGCTGCTCTGATTGGTAGTTTTCCGTGGTTTCTCCGATCACCACCACGCGAATGCCGGATCAGTAACTAACCATGCGGGCGACGAACCACGCGCGATCTGTCCTTCCTCTTCCTTGTTCTATTCTCTCCCCTTACACACACACACACACACACACACACACACACACACACACACACACACACACACACGAACATGCACTGCACTACTACATATTCCGGGAGTCCGGTCGGGAACTTAAGAGGTTGTCCCGTTGGTGGGAGAGTCCTGGTTAGGGGGAAACCCCGCTAACCGACAGTAGGTCGGCGCCGGATCTCGCCATCCTGCGGGGAACGATCACCGCCATCTCTCGAGGGAAAACATACACTACACTTACGGGATTAACGACCTAAGTTGTTGACGCGCGCGGAATCACCAACCAACCAACTAATTTGTAAGCAACAAAATCTGGTCCTTTAACAAACAACATTTTCCCTGAGCGTGGCCTGCCTGCGAGTGTACTCACGCGGCGAGGGGGCTGGTGGAGGGGGTGGCGGCGTCGCCTTCGGCGCTGGAGCGTCGCCGGACGCGCGCGCGCCGCCTCTCGCGGAACCTCAGGAGCAGGCGCTGCCACTGCTGCGCGGGGGTGGGGCGGGCCGTGGAGGGCGGGGTCGGAGCGGGGGCGGGGGCGGGGGCAGGGGCGGGGGCAGGGGCGGGGGCGGTACGAGCAGCAGCCGCCGCCGCCGCCGCCGCCGCCGCCGCCGCCGCGACGCACGCCGCGCACAGCACCGCGTCCGTCTGCACGGCGCGGTCCACGCCGCGCCGGCGGAAGCGGCGGGCGAGCGGCGCGTCGCCCTGGTCGCCCGCGGCAGGGGGCGTGGCCGCGCGCTCGTCGGGCTCCTCGTACTGCAGGGTGGCGTTGCCCACGCGGAGCCCGCGCTTCCACAGCGCCCCCACCCCCGCGGGCCCCGCCCCCGCGTCCGCCTCCGCCTCCGCCACCGCCTCCACCTCCGCCCAGTCCGACAGGCACGACACCCCCGAGTCAACGGAGGCGGTGGACTCGCCCGACAGCTGGCGCTGCAGCGAGCGGCGCTGCTGGCCCGACGGCTCGGGCTGCCCGTCCTCCCGCAGGATGACCGTGCGCGACGACACCATCTGCAGGAACTCGGTGACGGCGTCCCAGTGCGCGGGCGTCAGCTCCCCGGTGAGGCGGATGGCGTCGAGGCGCAGCGGGCGCCACTGCCCGTCGCGCATGCACCACACCAGCCCGCCCCCGGCCACGCCCCCGGCCCCGCCGTACAGCGCCATGGCCCCCTGCGGGCCGCAGCTCAGAAGCACTTGGCACGCACACCCACACCCACAATGGATTCACAACTCCCGATGTCCCTAATAGGAACTGCTTCTCTTGGGATATCACTGCAGCGATGAACTTGCACTATTGTTCAAAGTCTCCAAACATCACACTGGTTCGTTTTCATGAAATAAATCGCACAATGGATGGCTCAGTTAACAACTTGAAACGAATGTATCCACGTAACCTGAACAAAAGTTCAAAATCGATTCAGTTTGATCACTACTAGCATCATTTCTCCTTAAATTAAAACCAATATAGAAGTAATGAACACACTCCCGATCCATAGAAGAAGGCTTGAAATCAAAACTAGTTTCAATGGTTAATACTTCCGACAGAGCACGATCTCAAACGCAATAGCAAAATCCGCTCGACTTCTTATTCCACTCCCGATACGATAGCTCTCTTCCAAGTCCTTAGCGATCTGCATGCGAAACGATGAATCAATAATCATTCGTCTCAATTCCAACCGATATCCGTGCACTTGTTAATGTTGTACGTGGTCGTGGCGACGGGCGCGGCAGGGCCGGCGGGCGGAAACGCGGCGGTCGGCGAGCGCGGGTCGCGCGGTTGTGACAGGCGCGGCGCCGGCGACCGCGCGCGCCCTCCCGGCGCGGCGCAGCGCGTCGCGGCCCGCCCCCCGCCCCAGGCGCAGCTGTAGGTCAGTGACAAGGCGAGTGACGAACCGCGAAAACCTGAAATCGCCTCCTCCGGCACGGCACGGCACGGCACGGCGCGGCGCCGTGCAAGGCGACGCGATCAGCCGCGAGCAAGCAAGGCCTGTTGGGGAGGGGCGGCGTGGCGCGTGCCGCCGCTGGATATTCATGAGACCTCCCAGAGCGGACGCCCGGCGACCGACGTGTGCGGAGAGACGGAGCGCTGGAGGTGGCGGGACAATTACATCGGAAGGAAGGGCGCCGCCTGCCGGAAACCGGGTCACGGTCTCCGGCCGCCGCGGCGCCGGCGCCGGCGCCTTCGCCCTGGCGCATCGCACGCACGCCTCGACCGCTAGGCCAGAGCAAGAGAAGAGGCGGAGGCGGCGACGACAGACGACTACCGCTTATCCCTTAAAAAAAATAAAATAAAAAGCGAATGATGTAACGACCTACCAGACATTACGTCGGACACGACGACGAAGAAACATTTTGTCCACGAACGCCACGATCCTAAAGCGTTCTCCTCCCGGACTGAAATACAGCAGGGTACGACGTAACGTCCCTTGGTCAGTCGAGCTCTCGGTCATTGTTGGCAGTGTAACAGGTCCAGTTACGAACTGCACTATCGTGCACATTTTACGTACTATGTTCCAATGAATCCAAGCTTTCGCTTAAACAGGAGATGTGGCTGGTCTTAAAAAACCTGCCTCTGATTTTTATTTCATACTGTGTTGTTTTCTCTGGTCGCTGTACCGGAATAAATTCTAATACCAACTACGAACTTCAAAGTTTGATATCAATTTACCATCACTTTTGTACACTAACTTCCTATGTGCAACATTCAATACCGTATTATGACGATTATTTCATTCTTTGAGTTAAAAAAAAAACATTATTTACGAATGAACATTTATTTCCCGACCGGTTTCCCGGCATCTGTGGTGATACAGTGCATGTTAGTGTGTGTGTAAGGGGAGAGGATAGGACAAGGAAGCGGAAGGAAAGATCGCGCGCAGTCCGTTTGTTAGGGTACTGCTTCGGCATTCGCCTGGTGTTGATCGGAGAAACCACGGAAAACCACCTATCAGAGCAGCCTGCTGCTAGAATTCTCCTGCATATTGAGGCTGCATTCGACCTTGCTGACAAGCTAGTGTCGAAAATCCTGCCACCGTCGGGATTCGAACTTAGGACCTCCCGGTCAGAGGCACTGCACTGACATCAGTTGATCTCCTGAGCCACCTCTCCCGGTGGAAGCAGGTGGACATTTTTAACTCTCCATTAGGCTCTATTAGAACCGAATAACTAATAATTAGCGCCTGGATTTTGGAGATTTTATAAACATAATTTTAAACCTTTTGAAGAGTCAATTTATCTCATTTCAGTTTTTATCATTTTTCTAATCTCATTAGTATGAGGCTGAACAAATAATTCAAAAATTATATTTAAATTACTAACTCATTTAATACAATGTTTTTACTTCTGAACGTGAGCAAAATTCTTCTAAGAACTATAACAGCCAAATTTAAGAACAATTTTTCAACTTCTTAAAAATTCCCTTGAAATATAGCATCCAAACAAAAAAATTACATTGAAATGCGCGGATGCAATGAACAACCATGTAAAACCCTAAAATGGAAGGTCTCTCAACGCGCACTTGAAATAATAAGAAAAGGTTCGCTCAAGGCATACTTCACAGATGCCAGTGCTCTTGGCCTCCCAAGGTTATTCTCCAGATATTTCTCTTCCTACAAGAACTCCATTTGCGTCTTTCACCTTTGCGTAACCAAGATTACGTTGAATTTTTCGAGAGTTCATTTAAGGTCTTCCTTGAAACACCTTCAATGATGTCAATCGCTTCTTTGGGAAAATACATTCACCTTCTAATTTTTATCAGGAAATTAATAATAATGTAATTAGTAGCAATAAAGTCAGCAACCTCACATTATGAGTCCAGGCCACCGTAAAATTCCAATAAATCGAAATGAGTTTTCTTAAGTCAACTTTGTAGCATATGTTTTTAAGAAATCCCGAATTAGCCCTTCTTTAGGATTCACACACCTGGCTCAGAAACGACTGAATGGAATATATGCATTAAAAAATAGACGTTTAGAAGCGAGAAAGGCAAAACCTAAAGACGGCTCCACACATTCGGCATTCGCCGAGCAGCGAGTCAGTACTCGCCCAATCCCGAGCAGCTGACGTGTTCCGCGAATGTTAGCTCCTTTTGATGAGTCCAAAAGATCGACACGCGGTGAGTAGGGCGAACTAACGAACAATGTTCGTTACTCGGCAAATAGCAAGCAACTCATCCACACTACTCGGGATTCGGCGAGCAGTCGCCGAATAAGAAATGTGTGGAGCCGCCTTCAAATGCAGTCACCGGCGCAAAGGAATTTGCATGTAAGATCTCCAACCGGATGTGATGTGTGGATGGATCCCGTCGGCCGGAGCTGCAACACGTGTCCGAGCCAAGGTGGATGTCGGGAATCGCGCTCCCCCTCCCGCCTTCGAGAGAGATTGATGTTCCTGCCACGAAAGTAAGCATATGCCGCTGCTTGTACACAATGTCATTCTAATGCCTATTTATGATTTTCGTACTATAAATTGTTCAATTCAAGGAAACCGTTTCAAGAGCCTTCGTACGATTAGTTGAGAATGTTCAACGTAAGAGAAACTAAGGTCTTAATTTCACTCTAGTAGGTCAATCGATGACTTCTGATGCAGTTATTGTCATTTCACCCTTGATTTATCCAAACTACACTTCCCCCCCTCCCCAGCGCCCGTAGAAAAAGTGCTAGGCCTCTTGGCCGCCGCGCACGGGCGCCTGCCCTGCAGCCTCCCCGCTGCCTAGCGACCCACAGCGGGTCCGACGCACGGCGGATCCGAAGCGATCCAGACGCTTCCGGGCAGCCCCGGTTCGCGACAGGTTCTGCGAGCCGCTGCTCCACTTGCACCGCGACGGGCGAGAGTTTTCCGTCACGTGCGTTTCCATTCTTTGCGTCGTTCGTCTTATAATTGCGAATACCACCTAGTGGATTTCAGTTCCAATAATGGTCCATAGCTTCCTCTGTTACAGCGAAATTGTGGAGCGCTGTGGAATAATATATTTAAAAAATCCCTATTAAGCATGATGCTAAAGGAAACGTGCACCTTCAATCGTCTCAGCAGTCCCTTTTCGACAAATCTGAGAATTAAAAAGTGCATTTCAGTCTCTGGCGATAGGTATAAAAGGTTTGTCCGGAAAGTAACGGGACTGCTATTCAAACAAAGCAGAGGGGTCGCAAGTAACGATGAATTTAAGCACGATAAGATTATTCTGGAAAGAATTAAGCGCGTATAAATATATCTTCAATTAAAGGACTTTTCTAGCATTTGCCTCCTCGCTTTCCGGACACGGTATCTTGAATATGGAATCAGCCGTCAGTCTTCATAAGTACACATTTTCCCAACAACACGCATGGAAGTGGTAGCTTTAATCATGTGCAGGGCACCCAGTGTCTGCGTCGTGATGTGGAAACCATTCATTTGGGGGTGGCGCTCCGAGCTTCTCGTTGCCCTGTAATTAGGGCGCGCTGGTCCAGAGGCCGCGGCGGCTGCGCGAGGCGCCGGTGGGGGTGGGGGCGGGGCGGGTCAAGGGCAGGTCGCGACCTCCCGCACATCGATTGGCGGCGCGCGGTGCCCGGCCGACGCGACGCGACGCGACGCGGCGGCGGCGGAGCGGTGGGCGTGGCTGCGACGCGGTCGCTCCACCCGGGCGCGGGCCAAGCAGTTTCACTCATCTCGCTTCTCCCCGCATTGCTCTGCTCTACACCTCCCTTCACCTCATTCCTCCTCCTTGCTCAGCTCTGTTCCTCTACTCCTCACCTCTCCTCTCTACTTCTCCTCGCTCCTCTCCACACCTCCGGCTTAACTCCGTTTCTCTCCTCTCTTAAGCTCACCTCTCCTCCCCGCTCTGCTCTTCTCCAGTCCACTCTTCACCACACCCCACCTCACTTTACCGCTCCTTTCTCACTTCACTGCTTCTGTCCTCTCCTCTCCACCCCCTCGCGACACGACGCTGCCATCGATCGCCCAGCGAGCAGTGGGCGCCGATGTTACAGGCGGCGGCTGCGGTGGAGCGAGCGGAGAAGATACGCGGGCGAGGCAGCGTTCGGAACGAAAGGGGCTACACACTGCTACTCCACTCAGAGCTCACCGCTCGACAACGGCTTACGGCGGGCAGAGGGTGGTCGAGAAACTGGGTCACGAGAGGAGCGAAGGCGACGCAGCAGCCTGGCTCCTCGAGTGGCGGAAGTTGTCAAAGCTGAGCCGCCTCGAGTCTGGAGGCGTGAAATTACGTACTAGTAATGGGCACGAGACAGCGAACTAGAACCTAAATCGTACTGCACTGCATGATATTTCACATTTAATACTACGTATTGACTCGCACAAATATACATTTGCATGCATTACACACGCCAACATTTTAAGTGGTGGTGTTGTTTGAGTTTCTCGAATACGGCAGACAATACAGGTTTTTAAGACCGAAAAAAATATTACACACTCCTTCGAAAGTTTACGTGGTGTCGTTTCTCCCAAATCGTAGGTTTATAAAACAATCTGAAGCTTGAACGATCCCTCGGAAAATTCGAATCGTATCACCCACTTAATTCACCTATTTTGATTTTCTATCCCTTTTCACAAGTCGCTAGAAGTTCGAAAAAAAGCTAATCGAATTGAACGCTAATGTGGAGGCAACAATGAGCGACTTCGGTCGTGAAACAACACAGATTCATCACACGCTCACGAATTACTATCGCTGAATCGCGAACAGAAACAAATCTTCCAACAGCAACTCTTACGAAACTTTCGGTGATATCAGTTCATAACCATTAACAGTCGCTGGTTAACTATACGGATCTCCCTCCGATATTTAAGACGATGCTGTACAGTACAGTATCGGTAAGCGTTGCTGCTTACCGAGCACGATTGCGCCACATGCCCACGGCATCCAGTGCATTGAATCAGTTCTCCGTTGCGAGCAATAATTCTCTCGCCTCTGCCCACCAACTCGCCCCTTGGTGGACGGGCTGTCGGCTGAGAGAGGACGAGTAGGTGGAAGGCGCTTCCCTCACTCCCCGCGAGACAAACTCCGCCCCCAAGGGTTTTCATGGTACCTGAATCGGAACCTGTTGCCAAGCTGTGGAGGAATTGGCGATTGCGTATTTATTGATTTCGGGAGCGTCAATTACGTAGGTCACTAGTCCCGTAAGAGAAGGGCATGTCATTTCGCGGGTATGACGGCGTTCCACCCTCTGGAACGTGGGATCCGTCGCCGACCTACATGACGGCTTGGGTGGCGGTTCTTGTTTATCCTACAGGTATTTCCCCCGCGTAGCACCACCCAAGCCGGGTCTAGCTCTAGCCCCTGACCGGTCTCCCGCCTTGTGTCAGTGTAATAAATGAACATGAGTGAGTGTGAGGGGAGAGGAGGGGCAAGCATGAATCTTAACTCGTTACGAATTTGCTCCAGCATTCACCTACTACTAATCGCAGAAACTGAAAATTCTTGAACCGAGCAGCCGGCCCCGTAAGTGTAGTGCATGTTTTTTTCTCGGGAGATGGCGGTGATCTCCCCCTGCTGGATGGCGAAATCCGGCGTCGACCTACCGTCGGCTAGTGGGTTTCCCCCTAAGCAGGACTCTCCCACCAGCGGGGCACCGCCCCAGCCGGGACAAGCTCTAAGCTCCCGACCGGTCTCCCGGAATATGTGGTAGTGTAGTGCTTGTTAGTGTAAGTGTAAGTGTAAGTGTAAGGGGAGAGGACAGGACAAGGAAGAGGAAGGACAGATCGCGCCCGGTCCTTGGCCCGTTTGTTAGGGTACTACTCTGGCATTCGCCTGGTGTTGATCGGAGAAACCACGGAAAACTACCGATGAGAGCAGCCGACCGCTAGAACTCTCCTCCAGTCAGCGCCTGAATTGGACCTAGCTGAAAAGCTAGTTGGGAAGTCTGACGTGGCCCGCAGTTACAGAAAGCGTGCTGCACTGCAGAGTCGTACAGAGAGAGGATCAAACACGGAAGCTGGATGTCGTCCGCAAGCGCGCGGGGCGGGCTGGGCCGCGAAGCGGAAGTCGTGGCTGGCGCGCGCGCGAGCACGGAGCGTGGGAGGCGCGACGCACGCACGCGCGCGCGCGCGAGCACGCATCGCGGGGCCCTTCCGGCCCGCCACCAATCCGCAGCCGGCGCTTCCGCCTCCTTCCTTTTGTTTGCGCTCTCCGCGGACGCGGAGGCGCGGACGGCCCGCCCGACCTTTGGCAGCCGCCGGCGCGCAGGGAAGGCGGCGCGTGGGCGGCGCCACAATACTCGCCGCCCCGGGCGGCCTTCGCCGCCGCCGCCATTGTCTGGCCACCGGACATTTTCGGGAACCACTTCATCATCCACGCGTGAAATGCATACCCGACACACGGGAAGTACCAACAATGCTTGCAGCAATGTTGGAATATTTACCAACTAACTGAAGTGGTTTCTCTAATCGAGGAATTGATATGTTTTACAATGAAACGATGATGCCCAATGAGAAAATAGATTCATTCGTTAATGTAAAAAAAAAAAAAAAATGGCTCTGGTGAACAGGGAGAGGTCGATTGATATAACGATCCTTAGAAGAATATAGAATGTCACTGACTTTATAATGCATTGTACAATATTCGTTAAGGTCAGGGTTCAATTCATCACTTTGGCGCAAACCTGTTTCAAATCTGAATATTTCACATGAGCTTCATCTGCCCGTTTTATGTTCTAGGTAAAAAATCTTGGTTCAGGCTTGCAAACCGCTTATCATTTTGCTTTCACCTCGAGGCGCATGCTTGTAGAAATATTTTAACCGTATATTTTACTGAATATGTGTAAGCCATAGCAGTTTTGGCCAGCGTAATGTACAATCGATGTAGTGGTGAAATACGAAGGGAGTTAGATTAAACAATAATGAACATTAATGAAATGGAAAAGCTTCTGGGCGTGTTATCAATTCTCTATATTCCTCAATATTTCATTTGGAATAACACAGCTGAATTCCGGTTCATCAAGAGCAAAGCTACAGAGCTGACAATATGTTACACAATTTTCCACGTATACGTCTCGAACAGCAAGTGGCGGCCAGGAATGCTTTCGCAGGTTACGCAGGAAATGGAATAAAGCAAGTCACGAGCGACTGTTATGTTGAGAATACTTGTTTGCGATGTCAGGGCAATGGCACAAAGGAGGTCATTAGAAGTGAGCATAGGAAGTCGGAAGATCATGGCATTACATAAAAAGGAGTTCATTCTCAACCAAAATCAGTAATTATTAAAGAAGTACAAAAGTAGATTCCTCTGTGACTAACCTTACATGCCCGTGAACGTAAAATTCACATACATCATTAAACAATTGCAAAAATAATTTATCTAAGAGAGTAAAATACGGAAATCATCTTTGATAAGCACACACAAGATGAAAAGCATTGTATCGTAAACCACCACCTTCCAATTAATGAAAAATCTTGTCTTAATTCACTAAACTTTATGACAAAGTCAACGAAAACTTCATGATATCTGAATCTTCGGCAACATTTTGCAATAGCAAGATTTGCTTGTCAATATGAATAAAAAACAAACTAAGTAAGGTTGCGAGTTCGAATCTCACGTAAAGCCATATGTTTACACCTTCTGATAGCAACGCCGTACGTAAAAACATTACCTCTTAATTCATTATAACAATCAATGATCCAGTCCTTTGAAAGAAAAGCCCAGTTTCAAGTAACTGACTAGTCGCCAACGTTCCGTTGGAGTTGTGGTACTACTGTAATTTATGGAAGTATGTAATTTTACTATCTCAAATGTTGGCTACGGTGGCGTAGAGATTTGGAGTCGTGTCCAAGTTTGCGTATGGGCAGTTGTGAGCGTTCTACCGTGTGGCATTGGACGTAGACTTTCCCCACGACCAAGGTGTCCCATCTTGACATTGTGTCAATCATAATAATTCATTCTCATCACATATCCTTCACGATCATCCCTGCCAGCCTGAAAATCACCGTCGAGACCATATGACCATGAAAAAGAAGGGGGAATAAACGACTAACATCGTCTACACTGAATACATATGGCACATATCACATAAATTTCTATAAAATTAAGAGACATTAAAAAAATGAGTGTAAAAATTAATTACCGTTCAATTGAATTTTGATTATTAACTATTAGAAGCAATATTTATAGTCTTTGGGACTTGTGTTCTAACATAACAAATGAGGTAAGAAAGAAGTAAAAATCTGTGTTCCTGTGCTTAATACTTCTGAATTCTGTAGGAGTTTCGTTTTTAAGGGGGAGAGGCGTCAATGCGTCGTGGCTAGCGCACTCGGATTCCACAGCTGGGATTCCACCCATTAACATAAACCAAAAAACATAAGGTGGTAACATTTTAACAAGAAAATATGTTAGTCTTTTGAACTATTCGAGCAATAACTACGAGAATAATTTGTCTGGAAAAATACATATCTCAAAATAAAATAAATTCTCAATATCCCTTAACGTTTCCCGGTATATTTCAAATAAGCATCGTCCTCTCTGTCCCTCTCTCTCTCCTCTCCAAGGTCAGCCAAGCGCTCTGCGACCATCAGAATGCACGTTGAGGACTCGCACCTACTGAATCCGACCCGTTCAATCAGGCATCCGCCGTTCCGTCGAGTGCTCGCGGAGACCGACGCCTCCTCGCCAACGCCATGGCGACGGGCAGAGGCCGCGCGGAGCGACCCAGCACGCGCAGGCGCGGCGCCTTGCCATTCGCAGCACGCGGCGCCGCGCGGAGGCGCCACCCTCGCCCCACTCCCTCGGGCCCAAAGGCCGGACGCGCTCCTTCCAGAAGCAATCCAACACTGGCCTAAGCCACATTTCAAGAAATCGAAAGAAAAAAAATCGAGTTACAACTACACGTTTAGAAGGAGACGTGAAGACAAAAAGTAGTGACTTCAGGCTTCACTTTATAGAGGAAAACTGGTCAAACCAACAATGTACAAAGATATTGACACCATTTGTTATCTAAGAAGCTGAACTAATTCATTTTTCATTTTTTGGAGGTTAGACCCCTATTGCGGTCAGCTCTTTAATTGAAGAGCTTATTTGTGTGACGTCTGCGACGCATCTTCAACTGAAATGAAGATACGTTTTAGATTTACGTATCGATATATTCTTGAAACGCTTCTCCAACATGCTGTCAAAAATTGCGTTAAAAATGGCGTTTCTCTTACATTAAACGACATCCAAAAAACCGTTGAATCCTACCTCGAAACTTGACGCCAGATCAGCGAAGGCCCCAAGTGTGATGGTGTTTAGTGTATGGTGGAATATGCGTCCCATCGGGACGTAAAAGGGAACTGGCTGTCTGCTGGATGAAAGCCCTTGTAAAAAAAAATCTTGTGTAACTTTTCCGCACCACTGTGCGCTCCGCCCCGCCCCGCCCTGCCCTGCCCCGCCCTCGGCGCCACGGACGCGGCGCCGCGCCGCGCCGCGCCGCGACGCGCCGGCTCGTCATCGGCCCGCGGGCGGGGGCGACCCAACGCAAGAGGTGCTCGACCTTCGCGGCGTCCAACGCTGCGAGATACGCGGAAAAGAAAAAAAGGCGTGTGTACGCGCAATCACGAAATGGGACGAGGTCTAGCCGAAAGAGTATTCCGCGAATTGCAAAGGACATACCACGCGCCGCCTCCCTTGTTGCGGCTCTAAGCGGAACGCGAATGAAGTGCGAGTCTGCCTGTCACAGACCACAATTACACCCGGCGCGAATACGGAAGCGTGACATTGGCGACGGAGTCTGTCCTTGGGCGCTGGGCGTAACTTTTCCACGACGCCAAGTAGTCGCCCGTTGTTTACAACTTTCTGGTATTATGAGAACAACCTCATACATACATACATAAAATACACTATAAGACTGCATGAGACGAATCAAGCTTTTATGCATTTTTACGCGAGATTAACTCGACACTGGAAACTAGAGCAGAACTAAAAACGCCACGACCGCACACTTAGTAAATGTTTGTGGTGATTCTGCGTATAAAAAGAATGAAGTGTATGCAGGACCGCAATTGACCAGAGTGTTCATGAGGGGTACTCCTCGATGTAGGTCAAGAGCTCGTTTTTCTTCTTGTGCGCGCATTATATCCATTAATTTTGCTGCTAAATACCAGACTGTCTCTCACAAACCACTCTTGCCGCTAACGTGGAAAGTCGCGTTTAAGACGGCCTACTTTATATTATAATTACGGAACAAGTACGTCGTAATATCGATATAGATAATTACGCCGCCATAACCAACTTACGGCGACATGAATATGTTATAGCTGAGCAAATACTCTCTTGAAGGGGGGGGGGGACGCAAGGGCGAGGCGGCGACAGCCTCCGCACTAAATCTCCCAGCGTTGCGGCGCAGCTTCCGGTGGCGGAGGCAGAGTGTCAGTTCCGCGCGATGCTGCGGCCTCGCCCTCCCCGCCCCGCCCCCTCGCGCGGGGCCCACGCGGCAGCCGGCTCCAATGACAAGCGTTCTCACGGCGCGGCGGCGCGCGGCCGGGAAGTGGCGAGCGATATGAATAATATGGCACCCCGTTATGCAGATGAGGCTAGCGCGCGCGCGCCGCACGCGTTTAATTGCCCGCCACTTCCGCGGAAGGGGGCGGCCCGCCCTCCCTGCTCGGTCGCTTCCTCCTTCGGCCCCCGAGACGGAAGCGGCGGAAGGCCGGGACGAGGCGAGGCGATATAGGGCGGGGCGGGGCGCGGCGGATCGCACCGCCAAAGGCGCCCCCGAAGGCTGGCGCAGCGCTTTCTTTCCAGTTCATTGCGAGCGAGCGCCCGCTTTGGCCACGCGTCCTTACCTCCCACCCTTTCCCACTCACCGCCTCCTTTTATTTCATCTCCCTTCCTATCTCCCCGGCGCTGCTTTGCATTCTGATGTCCCTCGACCTTGGCGATGCACTCCCTCTTAAAACTCGCAGACAACAATCACCAATACTAGACGGAAGGACGCCACGTTTTGGGATGATAACCCAATGGCTGTTGTCCGGGCGAGACCATGGCTTCCTGCGTGCAGCAAATGTTTTTGGAAGATCTGTGCCCCAAAAGTCCTGAAGAGTTGCTAGCAACCCAGTCCGAAGGAGTTGTAAGGCTGTCTCACAGTTCTAGGCAGAGCAAGCAAATGGAAAATACACAAAGAACAATTTTTCATTGTATGGATGTTTCCCTCCCTGGTACGAATACATCTTACAATGATGTGTACCTTCGCGAAGCAGAGAGGAATGAAATGAAGTAAATTAGCCAAACAGGATGCAAGTCTGATTAAATAATGCTTAAACGTTCCATTAAAAATATCCCGAATACGTTTTTCGCAGTTCAACCTTTCACTGGCAGCATGACTATCTCTGCCACATTGTTGGGGTTCTGCCAAGAAAACGAAATACGTGATATCATATTTACTGAGTCACGAAATAAAATAAAAATCACATAAGTGGAGGCAATGGATTACAGATGAGATATTGTATACATTATATCAAAGAACAGTTTACGAAAGGAGAAAGTTGACAGAAGCGGAAGTGCAGCTAGAGTCAAAAATAAAAGTCATGTACGGAAGTGAAAAATTGACTTTCATTAAATTACTCGTACGTCCATATTCGTCCCTGGAAGAGAAAGGTATTGGGGCCAAAGAGTGAAGAAGGGGAATGGTTAATTAGGTACAATGAGTTGTTCACATTTTTAATAGTCAGGCAGTGCATTCGTGAAATTAATGAAAAATGAAGTTCGAATGTATTACATTTCAATCCTAGAGATAAAAAACAATGATCGAGAGATGTGAATCAGATATCCGAATAACTAATAATTTTAATAGTGCAAAAACTCACAAAATGAAAAGCATAGGTCACATGTTAAGGCGGTACTGAAGACGCGGGACCAAAACGAAGAGCAATTTGAATTGCAATTCAATTATTTACTTTTAAGAGATGCAGCGAACCATTGAGGATGCAAATATGGTTGACTCAAGTGCTGTTCTGTTGGATTTCGACTTCATGTGCGCCGCCATCAATGAAGTGTACGGTATTTCATCTCCTATGATTTATTAGCGTTCACGTCCTTGGAACATTTCGTGTGGAATTTAGGAGCCGTTCAAATCAGATCTTCAAATAACCAAATGGAGTCTTATCGTAATTAACTTTCATTACTAATTGCCTTTCAGTTCACCGTAGAGAAGGGATTAATTAGTATGAATCTACCAGATTCTCATTATCAACGAGTTCATATTCCGACGTAACAATCTACTAATAAGATGCCAGATAGGTTTATTGCTCTGTTAAGGTTTTTGAAATTCCTATCTTTGTAAGAAAGACCTCCAGCACAATTAGTTCTCATATATTTCCCTTTATTATTCAGGACACGTACAATATTGCGAGAGGAATAATATGCATTTATCACTCTTTTCTTCACTAACTTTGCTGAAAACTAAAAGGGAATATTGAAGCACACTTGTTTCGAGTTTATACTTTCCTCCGCGTGTGTATTATCACAAACTACTGAACAATAAAAAGCCATGGTGATGAGTTTCCATTAGTATTCCACTGAAATCCGAGGGATTTATGCATATCAACTGAGTGAAAACTAATTCTGAAGTCGTGGTAAAAAAATCTGGTGATAAAGCAAAATTATCTCTTCGTTATCACAAAAGCGATTGATGCTGCTACACAAAAATGACGTCGAAAAATCATACAAATCCAAAGATGTCACCTTTTAACTTATCTTGAATCACCAGCTCTGGACAGTCATTACAAAGAAATAAAACATTCTCCAGCAACTCATAATGGGGCCCATACACATTCGAGATACGGACAATGTTATTTCTCCGGGCACGCGAGTGTCTGCGACACATTTGCTTCTGCGGGATACGGAATCGTGGTTGACGTCATGCGCGTAGACCTGTTCAGGATACAAGTCTCAAACCTCTAGGTAGCGACTCCTGGGCGGGGTTTGTCTGTCAAAGGGACGCCGAAGAGGGGACAGGAAACGCTCAAACCCGTACGAATAAAACAGGACATCGTAGGGCGCCTTCACTGTACGTTAAAAATGAGTCGCGCAAACTCCGTACTGGTAAAGCAGTCGCGTACTCCACACTACCATGGACGTCTTTACAACTCCCAGACGACGTCGATAGTGTGCCCTCTGTTTCATTGTTTGAGTTTTATAGAGTAATAGCAAACGGTTGATAGCGGCCAGAAAATAAGCGCCGACCTCTAGAGGGCACACGTGGCGTTGTTTGCTCAGACGGCCTCAGGGGCGCCGCTGCCTGCCGCACACGCACGTGGCACAGCGCCCTCAGCGCGAAGAGGCGTGGAACGACCCCTGCAGGGGAGTGGAACGAGGTGATTTTATGGAGCGATAGTCGCTGTTATGGAAGTTAGGCAGCAAACTGGGCAGATTGAACAAGTTCGGCACTAACTCATGAATAAACACGCGCAAAATGAGTTTACACTGCAAGCATGTACTCCCTCCTGAGCTTTGCAGAAGAAAAGCGGAAGGTCCCACAAAACCCAGAGCGTTCGGAAGATTCTTTCTCCCCTCTTCCACCCTCGTGTCGCGACCCAGTCCTTCCTTTCCCGGAAATCGCACGCACGCGCCCGCCGGCACCACGGTGGAGTATCCGGTTCCTAGTCCCGAACACAGTATTTCTAAGAACGTTCTACGTGGAAACTCCGTAACGCCCTCGGCGGTCGCTTCGCGCCGGGCGCGTAAAAATTGATGTTTCCGCGCACGTCAACTGCTATTATCAGCTCGTTTAGCGAACGTTTTCATCCCGAGATCTGGCGGTGTTTCCCTGGGAGGCGAGATCCGACGCTGGTCTGCACGTCGGCTTGCGCGATTTGATTGGTTGATATTTTCGTGTTTCCGGGACCGTCAACAGCTTAGGACATTAGTACCGTAAATGTAGTGTATGTTTTTCTCTCGGGCGATGGCGATGATCTTCCTCCGCTGGATGGCGAGATCCGGCGCCGACCTACCGTCGGCTAGCGGGGATTCCCCGTAACCAGGACTCTCCCACCAGCGAGGCACCGCCCCAGCCGTGACAAGCTCTAACCTCCCGACCGGTCTCCCGGAATATGTGGTAGTGTAGTGCGTGGTTGTGTAAGTGTGTGTGTGTGTGTGTGTGTGTGTGTGTGTATGTAAGGGGAGAGGATAGGACAAAGAGGAAAGACATATCGCGCGCGGTCCGTGGCCTGTTTGTTAGGTTACTGCTCCGGCATTCGCCTGGTGTTGATCGGAGAAACCACGGAAAACTACCGACCAGAGCAGCCGGCCGCTAGAATTCTCCTCCAGACAGCGACTGAATTCGACCTAACTGAAAAGCTAGTGTGGAAAATCCTGGAACCTAGGACCTGCCGGTCACGGGCGCTGCAATGACATCATTTGATGCCTTGAGCTACAGCTCCCGATCGGCTTGCGCGAGATTTCACTCTCCAGGTACCTCTTCCAAAGGGACGCCGCTTCAGCCTTAGGAAGTTCGAAGCTCTCGATTGATCTCCGGTGTGGTAAAATAAATGTGAATATAAGGGGAGAGAAAAAGTGAAGGAGGTGGAAGGATATATCGCACGCGTTACGTGGCCCGTTTGATAGGATACTGCTTCGGTATTCACCTAGCACTGATCGGAGAATCCACGGAAAACGACCGATCAGAGCAGCCGCCCGCTAGAATTTTCCCGACAGCGACTGAATTCGATAAAGTGTCCAACTCCGCCACGTCGGGACTTCACTCAGGACCCTAGAACTTCCCGGTCAGAGTCGCTGCAGACACAACGACACTGCTGGCTCTGAGCTAATTCCGCCGGTACAAAAATCGACGACGAGGAATCGAGCAGCCGCCTCCGCGCTATCGTTCGAACCCTAACAACGCCCCTGCTCTGGAGCGATTGAAATAGCCCTGTTTAGACTGAACACCCACACATGTCCGGCACTATAAACGCCGGGAACATGTCGACTTCAACCTCACACAGAAGCAAACAGCGCCTTCCATTCTCGCGAAACTGTTTCGTCGTTTATTTGACTAATCCAAACAATAATTTTAAATTTATGGCAATATTTAGTTCAGAAGCATAGAGAGACGTTGGGCGCGTGACGTTGCCATGCGAGGGGGGGGGGCGTGGTAGAACCTAGCCAGATAGAGACGGCGAAGCGTAAAAGGGTGGGCAGAGGATGTAGGACACTCGGAAGAATCAGGGAGAAGTGGAGAGGCAAACGTGTCGGGGCTAGGCCGGGAGAGACGTCACTGACAAGGCGGGTCGGAGCGGGTTCGGGCGAAACGGATTGAATTAAATTGAATTTGCCTTATTTTACGTGGCGAGACTCAGGCCATGAGGCCTCTTCCGCCTGACCACGCAAATTTCGTTACGCTCCTTTCAACAAGAGAAAGAAAGTATTACTTGGGCGACGAAAAAGGCGATTTGAATTTAGCTCAGACGCATCATTTAGGCTTGAGGATCTTTGACATGCAGTAAATCTACTAACATGGGTCAGTCGGCTTTACTTCCCCTCCGAAGGAAGGCGTACGAAGGATTTTTTCGCCCTTAAAAGACCACGGCTTCGATCGGGTTTGAACAAACGAACTTGGGTATAGCAGTCCGATACGCTAACCGCTACACCATGGGGGGGGGGGGAGCGGGGTTGGCGGGGAACGTGGCGGGACGCAACGACGAGAATCAGGGAGAAGTAAAGAGGCGAGACTAGGCCGGGACAAGGCGGGTCGGAGCGGGGTTGGCAGGGACGCGGCGGGATGGCGGGGAGCGTGGCGGGACGCAACGTCGAGAGTCGCAGGGCGAGGCGGAATGAGATCCCGCAGCGCTGGCCGAGGAGGGGGCAGGCGACGCGATATCGACGCGCGGGGCTCAATGAAGCGGACCGCGCCGTTGCCGGTTCGCCTCGCCTCCGCTCGGCCCGCCGGGTGGGCGGCCGTTGCAGCCGTAAGAGCCACTTCCGGTCCCGCCGGCTGTGAGGCCCGCCCACCCGCACTGTCCTTGCAAGGACGTCGCCCTTCGCCCCCGCGCACGGATGGCCCAGCGACGCAGCGCGGTTACGCACCGCCCCCGCCGCCCGCGAGGCCACAACATCTGAGTGCCTCACGAGTCCTTCGCTCACGCATTCTCACTTTACACTGCACACGAAAATACGTTCACCAGTTCGTAACCTAATTCCCTGACCTAAGTAGAAAACAGCGTACGTTAAGGTCGTGTACATCAGGGCCTCATGTGAACTGTGTAATAAATAACGCGCTAGGACTAGGTTGCGAAATAACACTTTTTCTAGGGGCGCAGGGGAGGGGAGGTTAAGTGTAGTTTTGAAAACTCAAGGGTGAAATGACAATAACTGCATCAGAAGTAATCGATTGACCTACTTGAGTGAAATTAACACCTTAGCTTCTCTTACGTAGCACATTCAGAACTAATCGTACGAAGGCTCTTGAAAAGGTTTCTTTGAATTCATAGTACGAAAATCATAAATAGGCCGTTCGGCTTGTGCGACTATCTGAAGCTACGGCAGGTGATGAGTAGAGACAGGATTTTTATGTAATTACATATTTTTTTGTTTTTCAATTTACCATTCTCAAATTTGTAATCTTGGCGAATCGTTGCCGTCCTAACACAATATCCAAGTTTTTCATTACATATTTTTACACATTTAGTACCATATTACATATTTTACATAATTTTGCTATTTTCACAATTTTTGTTGGTTTATCAATATTTTTGAATTTTATCAATTTTAAAAAAAATAAGTGTTTTCAAAAAACCAGAATTTTCCCTACATTACCACTGCGTGCTGTCTACTCCAGGTATACCTTATACTCGTACACCCTACGCAAAAGCGCGTGATGTTCTTACAGTCCGGCGGACCTGCTTCAGTTCTGTCATTGGCGGGAAGTGCCCATCAGCGGCTGAGATCATTTTCACCTTTAGGTGTGAAAAGTATCACCGAGTTTCGTGACCTTTAACTTTCATTTCCGAGAAACTTGGGGATCGCCGACGTCTGATTCGATGAGAGAGCTGCAAGTTGCAGTCATTGTTTGCTGGTCGTAGAGATAACCACATTTTGTATTATTTTTAAAAGTTGTTTTGATAATTTTTTAGTAAGTGTAATGTATTATGTAAATGTGTTTTATAATAAGTTTATTTTAGTATTACATAATATATCCGATTTTACCTATTTGCAACATCATCTTTCTGTTTTCATTACACACTTCTGAACATATGTTGACGTTTCTTATTACTAGACATCGGATGTTTAGGCACTAAAAAATCGTCTTTTAGGCGCCTAAAAAGGCACTGAAAAAGTCAAGAATAAGGAGAAAAAGGCACTGTCATAAGTTACATACACAATAAAATGGAAAAATTGTAATTTTTTTCTATATTATTTTGTAAACTTATATGGACAAAACCAGTTCGTATATTTTAATGTAAAACTAGATTTACACATTTACAACTCTTCTACATTTTATTCTTAATAATATTTACATATTACCAGTAACTTTTCAAGGATCACAATTTCAAATTTGCGACGACTGGGAGACAAAATCAGTTTGAATGCTGAGAAGGATATCTGAACGATGTGACTGGCATATTTTAGCAGTCCAACACTAGCAACACTTAAACCTGGGAATTTATATTTATTTCCACTTAAAATTTCGGTTCCCTCGGTGTATTGCCAATCGTCCATGTTCTCAGATCACGGCAGGTATTTATGAAATAGGGAAATGGAGAAACATCAGTCGGTATACTTTTAGGAATTCTCTCGTAATTTTAAATTTCAAGACGTGAATTGAAGGTTTCGTAATGAATGGTCACGTTGGACCATCGCCAATTTTCCGATATCTTAGCACTGTATATAAATATAATAAATAAAAGGCAAAAAAAGTCGTAAAAAAGGCATTTATGCAAAAAATAGGCATTTATGCTAAAATAAGCAAAAATAAGCATTATAAAACTTCGTCATATGTCATCATTTGTCATGATTCGTGGACATATTTTATCAGCCTTTAAATAAGTTCTCTAGAAAAAAATAGGCATTTCCCTAAACATCCGATGTCTACTTATTCCATATTTTCCCGGTCTCTCGTGATGCGACTGGCGGCCTCGGAGTGCGCCAGCAGCCGCACGCCCGGCCGGCCACGGACGCGCGTGCACCGCCGCGCGGCACGCGGGCGGGCTCTGCCGCGTAGAGGACGCCCCGCGATCCAAGGAAATGCCTAACGAGCCCCGAGGGGGCGCCGCGCAGGCGGAAATTAAAAACGTAATTTCTGCTAGATCACCTTGTTTGCGAATCCGTAAATGTAAATAACTAAATTAAAGCGCGCGGGCGCAGGGCGACCTTCTCAGGCAACGGGTAATAGCTTCCACTGACATTTATGACGAAAACGGGCGATAGGTGCGAACGCAATCAGGGCCACGTAAAGAGCCCATTAAAGTCCGAGATACGTGACAGTTTTAACCGTCCCGATAAACGTGTGCGTTTGTAGCCCACAACCCCGCGAGTTAAATTGTCGGGAATAAACCTTGAGTTTCTGATTTGCTTTTGGATATGGGTTCGTGGTTCACCTTACCCTGAATATCGATGAGCTTCAACTGTACAACAATGAGAAAATGTACCACTGCCAGGATCAGTTTTGGTAAATCATCAATGCCAATGTTATTTCGTTATGCACGAGATGCCGTGAACCCGGAATCAAACTGAGATGCGCAAACGTAAGATTTAATACCGCAAGAATTCCGAACCGTATAGGCGGCTTTACAACTTCATGCGTGAATTTAGAATAATTTCTTCGATGGAAAATGAAAGTATCTCGTAAAAAACACATGACCCACTGCACCAAGAAAGAAAGTTCAATGGAAGTTCTAAAAAAAAGGGTACAATAAAAGTGAAATTAGGGCAGGAAGATAAATGGACCACAGTCAGGAAAGAAAGTTGGATAACAGACATACATTTGTTGCAGCAGGGATAGGTGATACAAAGAAGAGAGTACCGGAAAAGGAATATCACAAGCACCTCTTCGAGAAATTTCTCTATTTTTTATGCGAACAGAAATTGACAATCGTACGTGTTTACCACTAAACGACAAAACCAAAATATAAGAAAAGATAATTATTTTGCGTAAGGGTCCTGAGCAGATGCGTTAGCTAGTTCGCAACTGATCGACTTTCGGAAGCCCTCGGTTCGAGTTCCATTTGTGGTGCATTACCGACAACACTTCTGTAGCAGTATCAATATCGACTATCGCCCAGGTGGAAAATCAAGACACCGGGTTCTCTTGATTCGTCGTTGTCGTGGTTTCTTTCGATCACTTCCAGGCGAGTGGCGGAGGAATATACACGTGTCATAGACCCATCGGGATCCAGCCCCAGTGTTGTTCTCCGCTACTTGATCTAGAAAGGTCCTGGCAGAACTGTCAGTCCGGAGACGCCAGGCCAAGGTCGTGAATGGATTGAAGCTTCTTAAGAAGAAGAAGCGAAATCGGAACAAGAAGAATGCACATTTTTTTATGTGTAAGAGAACGAAAGCAGCAACTGCAACCTATAATTCTGTCAGCGCGTTTCTTCCGCTGAGGAGCTCGCGACCCTCCGGAATCTTATACAATGGCCCTCCATTGGTACAAGAAAGACCCATTAAAAGGCGAACTTCCCTCCAAATAGTACCGTAAAATATCTTGGTCTAAACATCGATACTAAACTGAACTGGAAGCAACACATCAACAGTAAAATACAGCAAGCAAAAAATAAGATACACCAACTAAAACCCATCATTAATCGATCTTCACATCCCCCACTCCCAACCGCCATAACCATCTACAAAACTATCATAAGACCACTCATCCTTTACGCCTGTCCAGGTTGGATCTCCACTGCAAAAACAAACTTAAACAAGCTCCGAATAATCCAAAACCATTTTCTTAGAACAATCACAAATGCCTCTTGGTTTGTCACAAATTCACAGCTTCACAAAGAATTCCAAATAGACTCCATACAACACCATATGACATCTCTCAACCCCTCTACCACTCCATACCTCAAACTCCATGCCTAGACAACTTCAGACTCCGGTAAACTCCTCATTGAACCAGAATAAAAAACAGATCCATACCAGGCATTCCTAGTCAAATTTTCGAAAATATATTGTTTTTAGAGGTGTCTGGAGAAGATTTCTGCACCCAAATTAGTTTGTAGTTTGCTTTTACGTAAATTAGAATGTAAGCTATCAATACATATGTACAGTGTATTATGTATGCTCTGGAGAGGAAAAAAAAAAGAAAAAGAAAGAAAGAAAGAAAGAAAGAAAGAAAGAAAGAAAGAAAAAAAGACAAGCGCTGTCGATCGGGAAAAGTGCGTAAATCGCAGAGGACGTCCCTGGCGGGGGGCGCTGGAAGGGTTAACTGCCCCCCTCGGCCTGGCCTTGGCGACGCGGGTCAGGGCTCGCGGGCGCAATTATTACCTCCGTCGAGGATTATTTTCGTCTCGGCGTTCAACGGCGTCGCCGCAGCCGCCGTCGTTACGTCAGGGCGGCCGCGGCAGCCGCCTGTCGATCCGAGGCCGGGGAACCCCCGCGGCGGTTCCGGGAGCGGGTGGGCGTGGCCACATCGCCAAACACACGGCAGCGTTTTGGAGAATCAAAATAAACCTGTACTTTCCATCCATCCGTAATATACAGCACACGACATCTGTTTAATATAATGATGCATACATGATTAATGATCTCTACCCAATCAGAACAAGTATGAGATATTATTCGATTTACTATTATCGTTTTCAATTCAACAAATACTGATTTTCTGACACCAAATTGCAGATTCTAATGCCGAACACTCCGATTTTCGTTCATGTAAATGATGTAAACGGTTTAAAAATGTGGTCAGATTTGTAGCGTATTACTAAAAACAAAAATAATTTATTATAAAAACAAACAAATAACTCATTAATAATAATTAGAATTAACTTAATTTATCTTTTAGTAATTAATGGGACCCGGATCTGGATTACACCAATCAGTCACCGGTGCATGCAGAGAAGTCGACCTTCAAGTGACCCCTTGATCATCATCCCCCTTTAAAACATCATCGGCTCCGTTGAGTACCCGTGAAATAGACCAAAATGCCCAGCTCAAGTGTTTTGGGGATTAGCTCTCTGGTTTTCTAAACCGAAGTTCGCGGGTTTAAATCTGCCGCAGGGCAGTGGAGTTTTAAACGTAAAAGAATTGTCAGTGTGTCATTTCAAGTTTGTTGTACGTAAAAGAACAGCGACTAACCCCCAGACGAAACATCAGATTATTCCCTTTGGTTTTTGCCCTCTTACTGGGTAAATATCTAGACCCATTTTAGAGAGTGAGTAGCATTCTACTCATTAATACCAATACCAAATAAAAGTTAGAGCCTCAATTTATCTAGTACCAGATATGTAGGCCTATTTATCTAGTTAGAGCGCGAATGCATCTATCACCAGTGCCAAAAGTGCCGGAAGCCAACGTGCAAAATAATTTCCTATATTTCTCGAAAGTAAAATTATTTTGAAAACTGGAAGCGATAACATTAGAACACTCCAGAAAAACATCCTGGGCCAAAAAAGAAATCTTGACTTGATCCAATTCTAACCAGTGAAGTGTTTCGCGAGCAACCACTGCCCAAAGCGAAGGCGGAAGGGCAGGCGGCAGCGGGATTCTCGCCTGCAGTGGAGCGGCCCACTGCACCGCGCCGGGTGTCTGGACGCGGAGACGGGATGACGCACACTGGTTGAATCGGGCCTAAAACCTGGCCATAATTGCAAACGCCAGTGAATTTGCGTAAAAATGGATATAAGAGTGTTTTTGAGGTCGCTGAATTTGAATATCATATATAAATTTCAAAATTCAAAATGGCGGACGTACTCGTTTAAAAAGAAACAAAAATGCATAAAAAATATACCCCATCCAACCAGGGTGCGGCGGCATGGGAAGGTCGCGCGCTCCCAGCGGAGGAAGCCAACACCAGCCACCGTCCTGGGGGGGGGTGGTGCTTAGTCTGTACCAGGGGTGTCCAACCTCCAAGGCCTCAAGGGCCACAACTAAAATCAATGAGGTTGCGGGTCCATATTTCCATTACTGGGGCGATCCACCTGTGACCCCGTATCGTTGATATCGGCAGTTTGTCCAGATGCTCTGAAGTGAAAGGGGAAACTATGCGTGATATCACGCTCTACAACGCATAAAGCATTTATTAGGATGATTTTGAATTACTGAATCGACAAGGAAAAAAATCATTAAATCTGAACTTAACCTATTTTTCTACCGAGGGGTGTATTGATTCTCGCTAGGCGCGCAATATTCTCACCCGACATGGACGAAAGGGACTTGAACATCTGTCTAATAACCTTTCGCCGGCCACAATAGTTGGCCCCGCGGGCTGCCATGCGAGTAGTGCATTCCATTACGATGCCCATTCCGCCCTTTTATATCCTGTTGTCGCGGAGTTCTAACTGAGGGATGATGTGCGCTGGCAACCGTAGATCTATCCATAATCAATATTAATATTCTCTGAACTCTCCGTGATGCCTATGATCAATTACGGTTTCTAAACTCATGAATACTAACTGGCAGGGCTATTAAGTGAGAGATTAAATGGCGTCACCCGTTCACTTCGTGATACTTTGAGTTCAAACACGAGAGGGGAGAGGGACCATGTAGCGCTGACGGCGGGAACGCATGACACATAGTAACACTGAATGCGAGCAAAGCTCATTATGTCCCTTTGCCGAAGTGGTAGTTTCAACTTTGCCGGCCACCTGGCGGGAGCTGAGCATACAAACATTTGATACTCGAATGAACATTGATGACTAATCCCAACAACACTTTTTGCCCGGTGCGCCAAGGGATGATATTGGTCATATCGACGAGATGTGAACACCCTCCATGTCATTTATTCAAGTATACGGCATTTTGAGAGTTTAGATGTAACATTAGTTCCCTTAATATTTGTATCTATGTGCAAAAGACACAACAATGTGCACAAAACTAATTGGGATAATTTATTGCGAGGGGCGATTCAGTCTTCACGCCCTTCACTGCGTGTTTTTGTACAACGGATTTTTATATTCCGATTTAAATATAGTCAATTGACGTAAATCAGCTGTCACGATGTCATGCACGGTAGTGACGTTTAAGCTCCCGGTTGGATGATATCGTAATAGTTGACATCGTAAACTTAACGGACTCTGTAAATAAATCGAAGTGTGTGTGTGTGTATGTGTGTGTGTGTACAACAGATTTCTATGTAAATACTGTTTGTTATTTGCTCATTATAATTTGTCTTCGAATATAGTGAAATTAGCTGTCAGAATATCATCCACGGAATTTAGTATAAATTCGTTCAAATTTTCTTTATTGGGCTTTAGGAGCCCCCTTCATCTACTAGGGTCGATCTAAAGAACACATGATAGCAATAATGATAAATGAACAAGGAAGGTGGAAACGGAAACGGTGGCTGCGGAAACGGAGAACCCAGGAAAATCTTCCGAGAGGTCACTTCGTCCACAAGGATTGGCCGAGAATCGAACACAGACTCCAGCGATGGAAAGCCTTTGCCCTACCCATTGTCATGAGACCCCTCTACAACTTCTTTCAAATGAAGACAAAAAACACGTATTAGACAATATATCCCGTTGATGTCATTTCGTAAATTTTAGTCCAGTCATCAAATTTCAATTAGGGGATTTGTCATCGCTCAAAATTGACGCACGTTTGTCCGTTATAGTCCAAGAATATCGAATTTTAGATTTGATTGCATTTACGTGGAATGACGTGGTACGTGACGCAGCAAATCCTTCCGTAGGTACACAACGAAGAGCTTGAGGAAAGAAATCCAAGGGTTAATTACCTTCAATTATTGGTTCTAATTGAATTGAAACGTTATTTCCCGATAGGATTATTTCACTGTAATACGTGTATCGCACATGACGTATTTGACATGGTCGAGAACTTCGCGTAAGGTATAAATTTCCAACACAATTTTCTGTTGAAAACAACCACAAGGTAAATTGCATGAGCAACTGAATGAAATTGCAACATCTTAAAGGTGAAGGTGAAATATGGAAAATTCAGAGAAAACTCTTACTGGTGTCATTTTGGTGGTCATTCTTAAGTACAATCGACAGAAATTGACATTCTGAGCGACATATTCTACCAGAACAATAGTAGCCACTTGTTTTGCCATGATTTGCTTCTTACCATTCCTTCACATTACCTCCAAACCATGAATTTATGATATTTGAAACCCCCCAGGAGATTTCTATAGGAGTATCCAAGGTCCGAACCAGGTTTCCAAGCATATTGCTGCATTATCCTCGAAACCACGTTAATGATATACATTTAGATCGGTTTCCTGCATGGCCAATGTACAGTGAAGAGAAATAATAAATCACTACTACGATCAATTAATACGAATCATGACACCACTCCTTGAAGAACTCACCAATATTGAGAAAACCATCATTATTAAACGTCATTAAGGGGAAATTAAAAATCCATATGACCGATCACACGATATAACAAATCACTACTTGGTAGCAAGTCACAGGCTGCATTTAGAAACTCTCATTTATCTGAAGCATTCTTCAATAACATGTTTACAAAATCCTTGAATTCTACCAAAGACATATTGAGAAATACCTGAGCGCACGTCTATACATCCCAATAACCAGTAACTTCCGCAACTCTTGGAGCTGATCATCATTTCAAATGTGGGTTAAAATTAACACCATTCCGGAAACGTCGACCACGTCCCCGCTCCAAATAAACAAACCAGTATGTTCAGGCTGTTCCATCGGTCAGAGGAGTCGGTAACTCCAAGGAAAGTTCCGCAAAGACAGTCGTGAAAGCCTGTCGAGAAGTTCCTAAAATCTTGAATCGTGTGTTCAGGGCACCAAGTACGTCTCAATGTCGCCAACATCGTAAACGAAACGGGCAGTAAACGCAAGAAACGTGCGAAAAAGTTTTCATCGCTGCCAACAGTCGAACAGAAATATATTAAGGGATGTTGAATGTCCACATGCAAGTCGTCATCTACAAAAAACTTCCAAGTGCATTCATATCGGAAATTTCGCCATCCTGAGAAACAAACGGGGGTGGGGTCGCAGTTGGGCTTCGTCCTTTGGATTTTGAAAACATCCGTGACGAAAATGTGCACATCTGTGATGAAATCATACCCTTAAGGCCCATTCACAAAGCAAACATAAGCATAAGCATGGCGTTAACATAAAAGTTAGGACTACGTCTACAAGTGGACTCATTCACAATGCGTTCGCATAAGCATAACACGTAAGACGTTAACTTAAGAGCTTGCAAGCTTCAAGCTTCTGTGCTATGCTTATGTCAGACATAAGGAATGAGCCAATCACAGTTCGTTAACTCAAAATCGAGTATCGAAGTTGATAGGCGAACTATTCGTGTCGATTCGTGTGCTGCGTCTCATAGCCAATAGAAACTCTTATTTCGCCTGTGTTTATGTTCGACATTGTGAATACGCCAACTCTTCGCTCGTGCTAATGTCTATGTCTATGTGTTATGCTTATGTTTGTGATTGCATTGTGAATGGGCCTTTACACCTGATTGACCAGCTGCATCCTGATCAGCTTCCTTTCCGATGTTCTCTTAGCGCTCGCATTTGCTTGAGGAGTTTTCGAGCTATTGCATTCCTTTCAACGCAAGTTTTCTTCTCTTCGACCTATCGAAATGTTTACAGCACATTATCAAATCATATGAGCCACCGTTAATTATTTTATGATTGTTATCTGCAAATAAATGTATTTTATTCTGAGGAATACTTTTGTTTTAGTTTGTTATCAGTTCCTCCCGACGTCACCAGAATGAATGCCCTGCCTCAAGACGTTTCCGTTCTACAGCAATGAATATTTCTGCACAAACGTAATTCGTGAACATCACGTGCACGCGCCTACCGCGAGTGTTTATGGCAACAGGCGAACATATTGAGCGCGACAATCGTGGGCAAGATCCATCAGTTGAACACTCCACCGTGCTCTCGTTTTATTAGCATCTTAGGTACAGTTATTGAACTGCTATAGTCTCTATTCAAAAACGTTTGTCCGGCCACCTCTGTATCGAGCGGAAAAACTTTTGACGTCAAAATGGCAAGACCAGTGAAGTGTGATATCAGGCAACGGAACATGCATGAATGAAAGAAAGAAAGAAAGAAAGAAAGGGGATAAGAAGAGGAGAAAAGAAACAAAAGGATGATGATGAAGAGGGGGAGGAAGAACAGAACAGGGGGGAGTTAATTCTGATTATGCATCTCATCGCTTGTATTCACTACGATACACGAGCTTCGTGGCCAGTATGGACGAGGACGTCAGTGATACTAAAACAATAGTGTGGAAGGTCCGTGTAGGCTCAGGGAGATTTAAACCTGCAGTACAATCGCCACACAGCAAAGAGTGAGCAGAATTTGTAACTCGCAGCACCCACTGGGCAAAAACATCGTTTTCGCTCCTTTCGCCTGGCTGGGCCAGGGCCGGGTCCGCGTCCGCCGCCTGCGCCGTAACGACTTGGCGTAAAATTCCTGCGACGCCCCCGCCGCTGCCGCTATAGGCGATAGGCCTCCGAACGGAGGCGAACGGGCCCCATTAAACGCCAGCTCCGGTGGGGCGCAGCGCAGCGAAAGGGGCAAACGGGAGCACCAGACGGTCGAAAAGCTGCAGTCAAGGTGATGGTGAAAGTGTTGGCGACAGCGGTGGTGGTGGTGGTAATACTGGAGATAGCGGTGATGGGCTCATGACACGAGTGACGGCGGCAGTGGCGGTGGTGGTGGCGGTGGTGGTGGCGATGGTGGCGGCGATGGTGGCGGCGATGGTGGCGGTGGTTGCGGTGGTGGCGGTAGTGGTGATGTGGCGGTGGTGGTAGTGATGTGGCGGTGGTGGTGCTGGCGGTGGTGGTGCTGGCGGTGGTGGTTGTGGCGGTGGCGGCAGCGGTGACGCTGTGGCGGGGCTGGGAGGGGGCAGCCCGGGTGGGGGTGGCGGTAACGGCCACCGTCACGCGCACCAAATTCAATCTCCTTCATTACTCACCGAGTTTTGAACTTGCTACGTTATAAGCAACTTCGTGCAAGACGCTTTCGAGACAAACTCCCTGCGGGCTGGAGAAGGCTGGAAGAAAGTCGTAATGTACAGAACTCACTTTTGGAGAGGTCCTGCACTGTAACTCCGTGAGCTCAGAATTTACTAAATTTCTTTGTTGAAAAAGAAGGCATACTTTACTCTGATTTGAACAAGATTACATATAATATGCTTGGAGCTCTTTTTTCCTGAATTTTCGTTTTTTAAATTTTTTTCTGACATTTTCGGCGGTTAGTGAACCAATAAAAGTATTTGGGAAAACATTCTTACCTGATTCAACGAACCTTTGGAAGTATTTTAATATTCTACAATTTGACAGTATTAGACTATCATAATTTATGGGAGTCGTATCTTGACCTTACAGTGACGGTTGCAAACGAATGAAGTTAGTATTTGGCAATACAGTGCATTCAAGCAAGCATATTCTCCACATGATTCATTTTACCAGATACAGGACGTTTTCAGCCACATAATTAACGCAAGACCATTCGATATTTCAATATCTGAGAAGTAGGGCGGTGAATATTTCACGCGGACAGGGCCAATTCAGGTCAGTGACTTGCCGTGTTCACCGACTCCTTCGAGCCGGTTTCTCGGGTGCTCTTCCGCTCTCTGGACTGGTCATCACTCCACTCTCAGGGCGGCGCTGCAGGAAACCACGTCTTGACGCTTCCTAGCGCCCCAAGCAGCTGCGATCACAGCAGGAGAGGGTCATTGGCCAGGTGCCTCAATAAAAGTCTCGATTGCTATTCATCTTCCTCAAAATAGGGGAAACTATTCCTGAAACTTTCGCAGCTGAACCCGCACCTATAATGTACTTTACTTCTCCATTTCAAAGAAACAATGTGAATGGGTCACAAAAAAGTTTCATTGGGACGAATCGTGAAGAACCCCTCGTATATTGGAGAAGAAAGCCAAAATGTATATCTAAATAAGCGAATTAAATGAAAGAAATTTTCAAATGGAACAAAACAAGAAACGGAAAAGTGTTTTAGAAATATGATTAAGGTTACCTGACATCGTATGTCTAAACATTCAGCGACTGAGAAATATCCTAGCCTGAAACAATATTTACCGCTTAATTCGCACCGTAAATAAACGATACTATAAACATACGGAGTTCCAGCGTTATCAGGACCGTCACCAAATGTGGGCGCGGCTGGGTCTCAGACCGTTATCAAGGCTTAATGCGCCGCACGTTGCAATCTTGTGGAACGTCAATGTCGCATGTGAATTGTGTGTCCCAATTTTGAAACAACAATCTAGACAGATTCTTGAGAAATCTCAGGAGAAATACGATTTTGGATAAGAACAGGGCCGCGATAGATAGATCTTCCCATGCTTCAGATGAAATTTAGAAGTATGTGACCGATGTTAAATTCTTACACTTGAACGATGAAGGCTCATCAACGTCGAATTTTGTGAACTATAAAAGCGACTTTTTTTGTAGTGAGTGTAGTTAAGAAGTGTATAGTACTGAAGAGAATCTGGCTGACTTGCGGACCGAAATCGAGATCAATAAGGAAGGTTCGCAGCGTTGTCTGCTGGCGTTCTATGCTTTAAAAGGATTCTCGTCCACGTCATCTTTGTTTGGCCCTCTCACCACAGACCAAATTACCCCAAACATCACACTGAAACCTTCACATCACACAACCTTAGCAAAAAAGAAAACGAAAGAAAAGGAAGTACTTCGTTCCGAAAATAGCCATTGGTTAATGTTTACAAAAAATGGGAATGATGGGTCAGTCTTTTCATAAAATACAATCATTCTTGACTAATAGAAAACTGTGACCTTGATGAAGGATAATATCTCCACGTTTTTATAATGGAAGATGGTAAACTGCTGTGAAGTTAAACATGTAAAGGAAAGGATATCGGCAAGCTATTCGTATCTTCGATGATGGGAAAACCTTTATTCATAACTAAGACAAGAAACAACATATCCATCACAATTCATCTTCATTTCTTCGTGGGTATCTTGTAAACAAATTGCGATTGGTTCGAAGGTCAACAATACCGCTCACTCAGTAAGCTAATCCTGACAAGCCACACAGCATGCCCTGTTCACAGCGAACATTATTATGATTCGTTTTTTCCCCGTAAGGGCAATTTTTATTATGATTCTTTTATGTACGTAAGAACAAATAACCGCGTATCAGCAGGATAAATATCGGCGGCTTTCAATGACAGGGAAACAGTTTCAAGTACCGTTTCTAGTTTTCCCCACGTAGTGGGAATTTAATGTGGAATCCACCTTTCCCTTATAATTCATTCGCTTGGCTGTACTCCGTACGATAATCAAGTATTCTAAAATTTATCAAGGACGGACTCCAGTAAAACGATAACCTGAGTTAAAAAACATGTTCATATTTATAATGTCATGGTTAATAATAATTGTTAGATAGAAATACAGAGATGATTTCGCATTTTTCAATGCTTGCAATACGCCGGTATAACTACTACACAGTTAAACAAATCGTGGTATAATTTTTAGCAAGACCTTTCAACAATGAGTGCCAGTGTGTGTTTGCGTGCGTGTGTGAGTGAGTGGGCGATTTAAAAGTAGCATTAGCTTCCTAAAAAACACAGCATAAGTATTCAGTGTGCTCTACGGCCAGGATGTTGTGTGCCCAAAATACGCAATAAGGAGTCAGATAACGAACTGGCAATGGCCCAAGTAAGATATTTTACGGAAACCCCTTCCCAGCAAATAAACCTGCTATCAGCGATGCAGGCCGCCTTTTCGCCCATCCCCCGCGCGAGGGAGCAACGTCCTGATTGCAGCACGCGCGCCCGCGCTCGCTTTCTGGCGTTTCGCAACGCCCGCGGAACGACGGCGGGATTAGGTCGCGTGCCTCCTGACGATAGCGCCTCGTGGCTCGTCCATCCATCACCAGCTGACGAGCGGGGCGAGCCGGATAATCCGCCACCGGAGACTCCAGGTGCACGACAGGCCGACGCGGACGCCGGGAAGAGCGAATGGCTTCACAACAGCGCCGCACGGGATGTGGCAGACTTCGCTTTTCTCATGTCACCGGATTCATCGTAAATACATAATATAAATTATCAAATAATGATAATAATTTAATAAATAACTTTTATTATTAGTTTTGCAAGAACTTAAAAGGCCCGACCTGTTCACCTAAACCATGATAAGGAATATTTGTGTAATACATTTATGTACTGACTATAGTATGTGTAACTAATTTAAGGAACTAACGAAAGGAAACGCGGTTTTCCCAATGTTTGCTTTCTAATCGACTGCATTCCCTGGTTTTGCTGTATCTTCACATGTGGTTAAGACTGCTAATATAATCTGTTTTTAACAGAGACTATTATAGTTCATTCTAACTAATTAAAGACTTACAAAACACTGGAAATATTTCTCATGCTAAACAATCTGGACATCCCCAACGCTATGAAACGGAGTTCTGCGACGTCACCAATAAAAGGAAATCCTAGAAACAATACTTGACACGTTCTGTTGCATGTAATTTCCAATTCACATCAAATTTCATAC
The DNA here is from genome assembly GCA_011170035.1 of Teleogryllus occipitalis. Lineage (NCBI taxonomy): Eukaryota > Metazoa > Arthropoda > Insecta > Orthoptera > Gryllidae > Teleogryllus > Teleogryllus occipitalis. The sequence goes on along the minus strand of BLKR01001924.1, from coordinate 57,739 downwards.
GGAGTGAGTTCACAAGTAATTATTAAGAGTAATCGTATTACATACTTTCAAGGCTTAGTAACGCTAACATCTATTTAAATCGCAATTTCTGTTCATATGTAGTACACATCTCGGTCAATGGGCGTTGCCAACAATGGACACATATTTCATCGATTCATGCCATAAATGGAACTGTTTCTCAGTTTTCACTAGTGTGGTTTCATTTAAGTTCTTGTAAGGCGTTCTATATGGAACACTGTTGCTCATGTTACGAATACATACTAAATATTGTTTGCCAAGTATACAAGTCTGTGCTAAACTCATTCTTAGTTTTTTCATTTTCTTTAAAATGAAAACTTACAACCAAACAAATCACCAATTAGCCTCGTCAACATTACTTCTTCAAACAGAAACAGAAAACAGTAAAGCAAAAAGCCCGCTTAAACGTTTCATTTTCGCTGCCTACTCGCCTTCAAAAACTGTTCAAACTTTGTACTTTGTTTTTGAAAATGTTAAAATAATATGAAGTAGTAAACGAACTAATACAATTATAAACAAATTTGTAGATCCAGCAGTCAAATATTCCTCACTTCTAGCTTGTCCTTTCTCATTGTGTACATTCTACTAAACGTGTAAATTTGTAGCAGATACTACAAGTTTCCAACGCTTAGTGCTAATTCTATCGAATAAAAAGCTAACTTTAAGCTTATTATAACACATTTACAATTATTATAATACGCAATTTATCATTTCCTTTTACGTAAACAACAGTTATGTGTCAAATTTATCTGCTTGCTTATCAGAGAGCAATGTGGAACCCCACCACCTCAAACAAAGCGTGGGAAGTTCGAATTTACCATTTCGATTTTTCTTTCCTCTTTTCAAAAATAAAGTTTGCTGAAAATGGGACCAGCGCTACTTTTTTACCGTTCTCTGCTACATAGAAGAAAAAATACAGAAAACATTTGGACCAGTTTCTGAGAAAATAAGTTTAAAATTTAAAAATTGCCCATGTTTCACATAAAATTAAGCAAACAATTACTCATATTTTCGAAAAATTGAACATGATCTTACTTTTATATTTTTGACGAACATATTTCTTTTAAGAAAAAAATTATCTTCATTATTGTAATTTTAAGAAGACAGCGAATTTTTAATTTTGATAGTTTTCGGAAAATCTACGATTTCAACGAACATAAAATCTGCACCATTCCCTTAAGCGTCCTTTACGCTATCCGAAGTCAAAATTTAATAAAAAAATTTGGTGCCATTTTTGACAATTTTTTTTAATATTAAAAATTGCCTATATTTCTCCGAAAATTTCACGAAAACTACTCAAATTGTCTAAACGTTCTACATGATTTTATTTCAAAACATTTCTTTAAAGAACAGATTTATTAACCAAGAAATCTATCTTCAATATGGTAGTTGTAAGAAAAAACTGGAAAAAGTTTGAATTTGTGCAACTTCACAACTGGACAAAGTTTGAATTTGTGCAAAAATGTCCCAGAGCTTTATGCAAAGTGTAACACGCAATTAAAATAGTTTTAAAATTAAAAGGATTGCGATGTCAGGCAGATGGAATGGGAAATATCAATTTTGAAGAAAATAGTCTGATCGATTTTGGCACTCGCGTTGACCACAGACTGACGTTTTGCCGTCTTTCAGTTTTTCGGTATCAAGGATCCACAAAACATGGATTCTGAGTACATAATGTGTTACAGGAAGTCATTTACTATATATTAGGGCAAGATTTATCCACTTATTCATTACTAAGGCCCGGCAATATTAGTTCTTGTTGAAAATTCACAGGTTGCAGATTCTCTACACTACGCAGCAAAAAAGGAAAATTGACACAGATAATTAAAAATGCAACACACTCTTCTGTATCATCACTGAAGTTTTGAAAAAAAATATTGTAAAACTGAGTTACTTACACACAACAAAAATATTACATTTTTCGTGTAGTTAGTTGTGTAGAAAAGCAGAGAACAGCGGATAGAGTATGCGGATAGTAATTCGCATCGAGTCTGCCCTGAAAACATATCGGTGCGATTCCGACCGATCCTATAAATGATGGACTCACACGAGGAACGTAATAAACAAAACGATAAAAAACAGCACAAAGACTTTTCAACGCATAGCATTGCACGAGCGAAATAAGTTGGGGGAAAGTACTCAGGAGCTGCGCTGCCGTAGTTTTCAGCGCAAAAACGTCTGAAGCGGATTTGACGTCGACGAACGCGACATTAAGCGTCTTAATGAGAGGCTTTTCTCTCTCTTTCCCTCCCTCCACGCTCTCCCGAACGCACCGCACGGCACGGCACGGGACGGGACCGCACTACGCGTCGCGTCGCGTCCCGTCCCGTCGAGTTCCACGCGCGCGGCGGCCCACCCGCGACACGCGAGCCGCGCGGGCGGTCAAAATGACCGCAAACACGCACATATTAGACTGATTTTTTCTTGTTTCCGGGCGCGTTAACAGAGTTAGTCATCAGTCCCGTAAGTGTACAGCATGTTTTTTCTCGGGAGACGGTCGTGATCTTCCCCTGCTGGATGGCGAGATCCGGCGCCGACCTACCGTCGGCTGGTGGGGTTTCCCCTTCACCAGGACTCTCCCACCAGCGGGGCACCATCCCAGCCGACACAAGCTCTAAGCTCCCGACCGGTCTCCCGGAAAATGTGGTAGTATAGTGCATGTTAGTGTAAGTGTGTGTGTGTGTGTGTGTGTGTGTAAGAGGAGAGGATAGAACAAGAGAGAGGAAGGAAAGATCGCGCGTGGTCCGTGGCCCGTTTGGAAGGGTACTGCTCCGGCATTCGCCTGGTGTTGATCGGAGAAACCACGGAAAACTACCGATCAGAGCAGCCGGTCGTAGAATTCTCCTCCAGACAGCGATTGATTTCGACCTAGCTGAAAAGCTAGTGTCGAAAATCCTGCCGCCGTGGGGAGTGGAATCTAGGACCTCCTGGTCAGAGGCGCTGCAGTGACATCAGTTGATGTACTGAGCTACCGCTCCCGGTGCACTTATTAGAGTTTACTGATTCCGGGCGCCAAACGGTGCCATCAATCGTTATTTAACTGTGGTGTGTGCGAAATACATCCTCTGAGATGACGGTGCACCTCGCCCGCAGAGATACGGCGCCGGCCTACGGGTGTTCCCTCTCCATGCATCATCCTCTGCAGGTCCAAGCTGGAATAGTCCCAACCGGGACAGGCTTCCGTCTGGTTTTCTGATGTGCATATGTGTGCGTGTACGTGTGTAAAAGAGAGACGAAGGGATAAAAATGAATAAGGAAAAGCAGCGCGCGGTCTGCAGCCTGTTAATTCCAGCACAGCTCGGCTTTTATCTCTATATTAATAGAAAGCACTGATTTCTGTACATCCCATGAGAATCAGTAGCTGGATCGACTTACGAATGATTTTCAATTGAAGGTCATGGTCCACAACCATGCAGAAACTACTTCAATCACAAATATTTTTTCTCTGCATATTGATAATTTCTCCTGAAAAATGCAATTTCGAAACGACTGCTAGAGCCGCACCGTATAGTGCTGTGGTGTACGGCGAGCGGAGAAGCTTCCTAAAGAAACAGGCTCGCGCGCCCATCAGTGTTCCTGTGTGGTGTATTTTGTGGTGAACTGAAGGAAATGTACGTAGTTCAATTGCATATCACTGCATGTAACTATCTTTAAGTTGCAATTTTTCCCAACTGGTTCGGGTTGTTTTTGCTCTCATTGCCATGTATTATTCATCTTTCGTTGTGATGACCACGAGGAGTCGTGCTACGGGCTCTTGCGAGCCCATTTCGGGGAACAGCTAGCTGCCTGCTCCGCTGGCAGGTCGGGAGAGAGCGTGATTCAGCCGGGGCAGCGACCGCACTTCTGGGAACCTGCGTGCGCGCGCCGCTGACGTCACTGGAGCCTCGGCGGCCCCGCGCCGGCTGGCTTCCAGACGTGACTCACCCTCTTATCTGCTGGAAGCACTCCGCCACGGGGAAAGGTGGAGAAGAGCAGGCGGTGGGGCGGGGGCAGGGGTGGAGAATGGAGCGGGCGAAAACCGGGCGGGGGTTGATTATTTCGCGTTTCCAGGCGCCTCAACTGCCAAGATCATTAGTCCCGTAAGAGTAGTGCACGTTTACCGTGGGATGTGGCGGTGTTCTTCCCGTGCTGGATGGCGAGATCCGTCGGCAACCTTCACACCGGCTTGCGGAGTTTCCCCATACAGATAACTCCCGCCAGCGGGGCGAGAATTCTCGCCCAGGCAGAGGCTGCGGTGGATCTAGCTCTGTAGCTAGTCGAAATCTTCCCGCCGCCGGGACTCGAGCCCTAGGGCCTTCCGGTTTGAGGCAATGCAGTGACATCAGTTGATGCCCTAAGCCACCTCACCCTGTACTTGAAGAGGGAGGCGGAAGGAACATGAGGGATGGACCGGGGGGACGGGAGGGGGCGGAGGGAGCGCTGTGAGACGGGTAAGTCGCGTCGCAGTGACGCGCAGAAGAGTGGGCGTGGCGTGGCGTGACGGGTCGGGTCGGGGTGGGGTGGGGCGAGGCGAGGCGCTGTGCAGCATAAAACAAGAAAGGAATCGGGATTTTCTTTAATGCGAATGTACGTCGAAAACAGTCACACATTCACAATTCTTGTATTCGCTTGGAGAAATATATTCCTTCAGAATAGCGGTATAAGTTTGAAGGAACGAAATGTTCGTTGCGACACGTCAATAAAAAAACCCAACTAATATTAATTTATTCTTAATCGCATGAACATTTCTTCACTGAAAAATAGTACAGGTACGTTCTACACTTCCATTTAAAAATATATTTACAGAAAGAATACATTCCAAAATTATGATTATAGCAATATTTTAATAAAAGAGAATATATGTACACAAAAGTCCAGAGGTTTGAGAAGAAATATTCCACTAAAAACTATCATTCATAATGCAACCTCACACGTCCTCGCTTTCTTGTATAATGCAGTTTAAGCACGTAGTCAGGAGGAAGTATGGGTTACAGCTTCGCCACGTTCACAAAATAATTTTCTCTCTTTGGCCTCTCAGATCAGTTCTTTTGTATGTAACAAAGATATTTCGTAACCAAGGCTAGTTCTTGATCAGTTATTTTTCCCGGCACGTCCACGTACAAATACAATTGAAAGTGTTTTACTGTTCGTACAACTGCATGAAAGTGTCACGGGAGAAAGTAGTATTCTTGAACAGACACGTGCTGCAAGATATCTCTTCAATTATGAAAAAAACTATGCACGGCAACAGTAAATGGAAAAGGTCTAAGGATATATTACTGATTATCGATAAACTTTCTCGATCAAATAATCTCTATTCACAATATTATCATGCACTACTCTCTATAATACGAAAGAAAAGACAATTTAAAAGATAAGATGAAATGAACATAATCGCACACGCGAATGGTCTTCAAATGTTCGAATAGCGCGTCATTAAAATGATGGTGTAAACAATTTTCCTTAATTCGAACAATTCAGCTGATTTTGATGATATCATAAAAACGGGGAAAAGAATGATTCATTCAAGAGATCTAAAACTCTCACTCGAACGACAAACATACACAGGAAGTAAATGCAAAATGCTGACTTACCTTCCCACTGGAGCAAATAAGAACTTAATCTCGCCTTGACTGTCCACGCAGCATGCAATAAATTACATGCTGCGTTAATATAATTCAAGTCAAATGAAATTTTAAAATAACCCTTCCTTCTTTGTTTCCATGAAATCAATGATTTTTTAAACACCAAATGGTCTAGTTTACTTTGTAAATAAGTCATAGCAAGCCACAATACGTCACTTCATTTCCGTAATTCTCCATATGTAACTAACATTCCAGAAAAACAAAAATAGTCGAAATAGTCAAGAACGCGCGCGCACACCAAACTAATATCGTGCTACTTTCGGAGGTAGTTGGTTTCTTCATTACCAGCGCGCAAATTCCTCCCGTTCCCTAAGATACGCGTCGAACGTTGGGGCGGGGGAGGGGGAGGGGATTTGGTGCTAGAAATGGGGCGTATGAACCGACAGAAATTAACGAGAAGCCCTTTATTAATAGCAGCCTCGCCCATCGTCAGCATATTGGACTCCCCAGTTCCTATACGGTTCATCAAGGTTCATTTAGAAGCATCTTCTGCCTGTAACGGTAGCCTCTTTTGTCAGAGAGGCTAACGTGCAAGCAGATACTTGATATCATCCAGTTCTTGCCTCGCGTCGTTGTCAATCTGTCGCCGCTGCTACCTGCTTCATAGCTCGCACAACGGAGAACAACGCGTTGGTGAGTGATTTAGAATCGACATAAGCCTAGTTCGCGAAAGCGGCTCGTTCGCGTTTAGGGCCGTTAAGGCTCAAGACGGCTCCACACATTCGGCATTCACCCAATCCCGAGCAGCTGACGTGTTCGGCAAATGTTCACTCCCTTCGATGTGTCCAAACGACCGACACCCGGTGGGTAGGGCGAACCCCGAATGTTCGTCACTCGGCAAACAGCAAGCAACTCATCTACCCTACTCGGGATTCGGGGAGCGGTAGTTCGCCGCATAACGAATGTGTGGAGTCGCCTTTAGGCTGTGGAACCATCTCAATGAAGTTCCGTAAGGCCTCATTCACAATGCAAACTTAAACGTAACCGTAACGTAGCCGCAAAACCTAGAAATGGGTTATAAAGCGAGATCATTCACAATGCCTTGACGTAAACGTAGACGTAAGACGTAAACTTAAGAGCTCGCAAGCTCCAAGCTTCTACGTTTAAGTTTACGTCGAAATTCTACCGACGACCAATCAGAGAGCAGCATGAAAAAAACAAATGCACAACGAAATCCGCGAGAAGGAAGGTCGACTCGAGATCGATTCTTGTTTATGCGTGTGTATTGGTGTGTATAGTCGAAAGGTAGAGCAGAGAAGTTTGTGGAGTTTTAGTACGAGTTGCGAAGTGTTGGTTCGAAATGGCAAACAAAATTGTGACCTTCGATAATGCAAATGCAAAAGGCGAAATCGATAGGAGAGTCGAAAAAAATGCTAGAAACGAATCGATCAATATGTTGAATTCTGATTGGTTCAGGCAAAACCTACGTTCCAGCTTACGTTTGCCATTGTGAATGATCGTTTCTACGTGAAAAGTTTACTGCATAAGTTTACGGCTTACGTTACGTTTAAGTTTGCATTGTGAATGAGGCCTAAGCCGTAATCGCCGTCCCATGGCGCCGCAACGCCGCGCCCGGGGCCCGGAAACGGCGCGGGCGCTATTTTTAGGCGTGGGCGCTATCGCGGCGCGGGCGCCTCTTCCTCGACCTCGTCCTCCGCGGCGACCACGGGGAGGGAGGAAGGGAGGGAGGAAGAGGCTGCGGTGGCGACTGGGCGGCAGATGCGCGCTCCGAAGCGCGGACGTCCACGCAGAGAATCCGCCTCGACGGCCACCGCCCCTTTCCACTACAACTCCATCGGGCACTATCATCATTAGGAGTTTCATAGCACACTTACGAGCGGAATACATGTGGTGTAGTGGTCAGACCACTCGCTTTCCACTTCTATGGGCCGGGGCTAAAAAACCCGAACGATTCATTTGTTTTGGACGCGCTGACTTTTCTACGATTTTCCCATTCCCCAGCCTCTCCTACAATCATTGTAATCATATGTTCATCACATATACATCAATATCTCAAAAAGCATCAAAATTATCTCTCTTAGGGCCTATATTCGCGTTCTAGCATGCTGACTGCCAGGTTATTCTTCAACACCACTTCATTGTATTATTTATTTTTACATTAAATTTTATTAGTAAAAAAAGTTTCACATTTGCAATAATTAATAACTCAATCCACAAGAAATTATTCTACGTTCTTTTATTTATTCAATGAATTAGGAAAATCGAGCGATTTAAACCACACACGAGCCGTAAGCTAGAACTACTAACTGTACAATAACATGGTTGGTAAGTAGAGCTTTCATGCAGCAATTTATAAATAATCATTAACGCGAATTACATGAACATATGCGTACTTACATTTTTTCGATTAAATGTTCCTTAAAAATTCGGGTAAATGCAGCCACAATACACGAGTATAGCGTATGCCAACAGACTCGGACATTCTACTTATCACACACGCATACTCACCTTCTGCAAGGCAGGTTCACATATTGTCTTATGCTCCTTGCGCTAGACTTCTGCACGACACACACTCTTACAGCGAACATGGCACCCACCCACTATACCACAGCAGTTTGACAAATCACTCTCAACTCATGGTCAGCAGTGTCCGATGTAGATTAAACATGACGTTCTCTTTGGAAATACGTCATTCTCCATCTGATATCCCGGATGATGGTCGGATGATTTTTACTTAGATCACTCTCTCTCACACTCGACTATTTACTCTATGAGTCACAACCATTCTGATAAACGGATAACTTAATAATTTATAATTGTGCGTGAACTACAGTTACAATTGATATACTTTAGAATACTACAAAAGTGTGTTTTTTTCGGAATAACTAAGAATAACCCGACTCGCATTTCAAACCGTGTAGTCTAAGCTGTCACCGCAATGCACTCCTCATCCATTTGTGCAATCTATAATCTGTTCGTATGATCCCCATTTCAGAAAAATTATCGTTCTCTAACTACAGCAAACGCTACGCAAATGCGATTACGAATGCAAAAACGATTACCTTGGGAGTGAATGCTTCCACATTACCGTAGGAGAGTTCACACAGAAAACGGTATTTCGGAGATAAATGACAATGAATATAATTGAATGGTGCTTGCGAAAAGGTAATAAAACATACCATTAAATAGTGCGTCACTGCTAAAAACACCCCCCCCCCAAAAAAAAACAGCCGTAACATACGGAATATACATTCATTTCACATGTTTTTCATCCATTTAACTACATATAAATAATTACATAGAGTCAAAAATACTTATGCTGCTATATGAAAAAAGAGGTTACGAATCAATCTTTTTCTTCTTCATGTACTTTACAATTGATATCTGTAATCCTATAAAAAAAGTAAATATTGTTAGATCCTACTTGGAATCTAAGAAATAATACTGAGATATGACCACGCTACCGAGCAGGAAATCAACTTTCGCCATTACTCATCTTTCGAAATATCCAAGGAACAGGATATTTACGCCAGTTTACCCGGAAAATACAAACGGTTGTTTCCTCAGAGAAAACCTTTTTAAAGAAGGCTTTGGAAAAGATACGAACCAGTACATCTTCCTTATCGATTTCCCGCAAGTTTTACTGATTTAATACTTTCTAGCCTAATTGCAGCTCTCGTTCGCCAAAAAGGCTGAACCAATCTTCAGATCACGAATACGAAAGAAACATTTTCCTTAATCCAGCATTAAAATTAAATTTCCAACGAAGGTGGATCCGAAGAGTCTGGCTTGTTGAATTCACGTGTGTGGTGCCACAGGTTTAACATTATTGAGTAGTTGTAAAATAATTATCGGTGAAAAGTAAAGAAAGGATTGAAGTCATTGAAGTACAGAAGAGTCAGAATACTCTAAGAATTTTAATGATGAAATCGCAACTGCCCTTCAGGTCGTTATGGCAGGGAAAGCTCCAGGGTTTGACGGAATGCACCCAAAATTCCTATTAAATAGTAGTCCTCATGCTAGAGAAAATTGGCAAATTTTTGGCAAATGGGCAATTTTTTTTACAGATATTTTAGACTGGTAGAATTCACACAGATTTTAGCACAGCTATCCTAAACCCAGGAAAACCAAAAAACAGTGTGGAGAGTTACGGACCGATACTCCCTTCTGAGTGCAAGTTATAAACTTTTAGAAAGACAGATCCTTAATAGAATTAGCAACAAAATAATGCAAGAAATCCCTGTTGAACAAGCAGGATTCAGACCTGGAAGAAGTTGTGTCGATCAGGTGCTCAGTGTAACTACATATACAGAGGCTGGCTTACAAAAATTCCTAAAGACCGCTGCTATTTCTTTTTTTTTACCTCACAGCTGGAGAGAAGGGCTAATGTGTAAATTTTTGAAAATCTTCCCTAATAGACGCCTTTATGAACTTATTAATAATGTGCTAAATAATAGAACAGTCACAGTTATAAACGGCAGCGATATTAGGCAAGACAAAAAAATAGAAAGATGGCCTGCCGCAAGGCTCCGTCCTTGCACCAATTCTTTTTAATTTGTACATTGCAGACCAACACATAAATTTGCCTAGGCTGATGACTTGGCGATTGCCATCCAACATTCATTCTTCGAGAAATCTGGAATATCGCACGTGGAGACTGACTCCAAGTACAAATACTGAATGTTCTAGCTTCCCCCTATGTAATAGAATGGCCGATCGGAAACTGAATATTTATTTGAATCACCCCCTTTTGAACCATAATAAACCACCAACATATTTGGGCACAATCCTGGGCCGCACCATTACATAACTCACTTGAAAAACACATCTGCTAAAACTCACACTGGAAACAATATTTTGATGAAATTGTGTGGGTGAGCGTGGAGCGCTGCTACCTCAGTACTTCGTACTTCAGCTCTCGGACTTCTGAAAAGCGCAGCGGAATATGGAGCTGCAGAATGTTGAACAGCCGCCAAGTCAATCTGGTCAATACCCACCTCAATAACTCTACGCGCCCCATAGCTGGATGTATTAGGTCGTCTCCGATTTACTGGCTTCCCACCTTGAGCCGCACCCCTCCCCTTGACCTCAGGAGACAGAGAGCCCTACTGGAAGAATTCAGTAATACTAGCTTTCCTACACACAACTACATCCAAGCAGCCTCGTTCAATAGACTGAAATCACGGAAACCATCCATTCAAACAGACGCATACTTAAACCAGAGCAATGTTCAAATGCAAGTAGAATGGGAGAACTACTGAATACTAACACACTGCTGCAATCCGTAATTTTCTCAACACAAGCCAAAAACCTTCTGAGGCTTTGATATGCCTCGCAATATACGGAAGACGGCCAACCCAATACGAACTGGACATGGAACATGCGCGGCTTCCTTCTTCATATGGGGTGTGGTACCGTCTCCAGACGGAGTGCTTATTCGCCTAGTATTGATCGGAGAAACCAAGGAAAACTGCTGAAAGGAGAAGCTGGCCGCAAGAATTCCCCTCCAGACAGTGACCGCATTCGACCTACTGAGCATCTAAACATTTGATTGCAGTACAGAGCCTCATGGAGTATTGCCCTCTCTTTCAATTCAATACAGTTTTACATAAGACTCTCTGTTTCTCCCGCAAGGGGCGTTGCCAGTTCACAAGGCTCTAGGTTGTTCGGCTCGTCCATTCTGTTTCACGCGCAAATATTTAACTTGTTTACTGAACGATAGCTTCAATTGCGTTGATCTTAAACAACTGAGTTTTTTTACCAGATATTCCCAGAACTCATATGAATGTGATGATTATTTTGTAATTGAGTTTGATAGTTTAATTTCGAAAAAAATAATTGTAAGTTATAGCCAAGTGTTAACTTCTACATTTTGACGTCCTTAAATATTCACCATGCAAGAAACTTTTTATTATTGAAGAAAAGATCAAAGATTCAGCGGATGAAATACTTTTGAAAGACCACATTTTGATACGAGATGAACCAATTTTTCCTAATGAATCATGGCTCTTGAGTTAAAGCAATAAAAACAGTATTTAGTGCGCTCGGAAAGAAAATTTCACGTCGTTCGGTTATCTTTAAACTTCTCAGCGTACCTCAACTGACGATGAGGAAGGAAAAATAGAGAAAGACGAACAATCAGTAATTCCGCCTTAAAATGTGCTTTCAAACACGAAGATGTGGCGAATTTTTAGCTGAATGTTCAAAAATAATATTATGCATTGTCCTCACAAAGTCTTGCAGTATCTGATTTCATCCATATCATATCACCTTTTTTCCCTTTTGTTATTTAAGGTCGCATCAACTTGGTCATTCGCGACCACTATTGGAGTTGCCACTGACGGTATCGTAACTATGAAGATGAAACGAAATGGGGGTGATAAGAGGTAATAGGATGAAAGGACGAACGAATGTACAACCATGCCCGAAGCGGGACTCGAACCCGCGACCCTTCGGTCCAAGATCACTACGACATTACTGCTTTAGCGATCTCGGCCACCGGGCCGACCATCTCACCTTTCTAAATGTACATTTTCCCTTTAGTTTAGATTTTTTTAATTTGAAAAAATTGGACGCATAAAATGACTTGGGACTGAAAATTAATAACCCTGATCTTCATACAGACAACCTCCTACATGACGAAATTGGCGATTTTTACACGTTGGTACCAGAAGAATCTGCTTGTTTTTTAGTTTTATAAAACAATTTCCGAAGCAAACTAGACATTGTGATCTTAAACTAGAAAATGAAAAAACCTATGTGACCCTCACAATTTATTGAGATAGAATATCTTGTATGCGGTAAGAGCCACATGGGAGGTTTCCGTAAAGCGCTTTCAGAAAAACATTACAATAAATAAATATTAAATACTGTTATATAGATAATGTATGTCTAAACTTCGTCAACAATTCATTAGAAACACCAAAAACATTGTTTTTCCTCCTAGGATGCTGACCATCATCATCAACGACGTAGTGTCAAAAATTCGTCACCGTCCGGCCTTGAACCCTAGGATCTCCGGGCCGAAGACTGCAGTGGAGCCCGTTGGCGGTCGGCGCTGGCGAGGGAGGGCGCTGCTAGCGCTTGTTGCGGTGGCGGCAGGGACTGGCCCATTCGCCTTCCCTCCCGCCGCAGCAGCCATAAATTCCGCGCGGCGCAGTGCACAGTGGGCCACATCACACGCGCGATGAGAGAATTTAGGTCAACCATGAATGAACGAATGCCGACCTGGATGGCCGAGGTGGCTAAGAGCGAGTACCGACTCAGCGCTTCGGTCTGAAGGGTCGCGGGTTCGAGTCCCGCCTTGGGCATGGCTCTTTGTCCCTTGACTTTGTGTGTGTTGTCGCGGAGGGCCTCGCGTTCTGCTGACCCCAGATCAGAGGAGCCCGCAAGTGTTTGTCTAGTGTATGGTCGAATATGCGTCCCTTCGGGACGTAAAGAGCAACCGGCGGTCGGCTGGATAAAAGCCCTAGGAAGAAGAATGAATGAACGGATGCCTTATTTTACGTGGCGAGGGCCACGAGGGCTGCTCTTCCGTCTGGCCACGCAAATTTCGTCACGCCTACTAGAGGAGGAAGAAGGTATTACTTGGGCGAAACAGAAAATTTGAATTTGGCTCAAAGGATCTTTAACATGCAGTAAATCTACTAACATGGAACAGCCGGCTTTACTTCCCCTCCGAAGGAAGGCGTACGAAGGATTTTTTCGCCCTGAAAAGTCCACGGCTTCGATCGGGTTTGAACACGCGAACTTGGGTATAACAGCCCCATACTCTAACAGTTAACACCAACGCCGCCGCACATCTCTAGGGACCACTATCATCAGTACGGAACGGATTTCCATGTAATTACGTTTTTACACAAGCTAGCTACCAGCAATCATATACTCTTTAGAGTTTACAAGACATTCTGAATGAATTAGAACTATTTTTATTTTACATATTTTTATAGATTTTAGTATAATTACATATTTTTACATATTTTACCAATTACGATATATTTCGCTACATTTTAATATATATGTATATGTTGAAACGGGATGTTTCAGATGCGCGTTTGCTATATATGTTGTGAACTCATCATTCTTACAAATCAAATTAAATGCTGCTGCACTTCTATGACCACCATATCTTCGCTATGAATTGTCAAACACCTCCCCACCCCCTTACTGATTACTCGGAGTAAAGAATGATGAAGTTTTGTGAATAAAATTAATTTCAACTACGTTCTTGCTTATGTTTCAAACAACACATTCGTTACACCATCGAAAACTGACAAATATTTTTCACAGTAGAATGTCTTACAGCGTTGTTCAATTTGCAGGGATTGGTGTATCACTCGCTACACGGTTTCACTATTCACTTGTACACTGGCTTCTCGTAAATATTGTAATATATACTAAGAACGTATTTTATATTTCGAATAAAATTCTTATGTGTGGCGAAGTTTAGAGTACAATTACTTCGTAGAGATAGAACCTACTTTCAGCCACTCCGAATCCTTGTTAAGGACTGATCAGCGATGTTTTAAGGTCGGAAAATGCTTGTAGAGAACAATTTTAAACACAAATTTTTATATAAAATATTTTCTATGGTTTTTTACACGTCTTGGAAAAAATAAGCACATATATATGTACATATTTTGCATTTTTTATTACAATAAAATCCGTTCCCTAATCATCAGTCATCACCAGCATCATTGTCATCGGTGCAATTCGGGAAATGCCAGGGCCTTCCGAGTTCGCTCTCCTTGTTTTTCATCATAGGAGCATAATGCGTGATATTCGTGAAATGTTCGGCTCCAGTTAACCGATATTCTTTATGTTCTAGGCCGACGAATAAGTCATACAAACGTAAACTCCTTAATTTTGCACAGGCTACGTGCACTTTAGGTTCCAGGACAAAACGGAAGTTGAAAAATGTAACTCTTGAACAGGAAGGAATGTAACACCATATTGCCAAGATCTGCAGTAAGAAAATGTCACTACTCTACTAATAATTTGCTGCTTTATCTTATTAAAAACTCTATTAATGAACCCACCACTCAAAAAAATGAGCTTTTAAACAGACCACAAAATAATTTCCCACTTGGACTTGAGAGCGCTGAACCAGCAATTTCGGACCAGTGCGTACGGCAGCCTGACCTTACCTACCGCGTGCTAAACCTTCTTTCGAACGGCCCCATCCGAGGCTATCTACTGTACACGCGGCGTTTATAATGCAGGGACATCTGCGGAATATTCTCTAGTATTCAGGTAACGACGGCAATAAACCCAGGGGGCCACTTGCTCGGAAATGTTTTACTTCTCCTGAATCACGAATGGTGAACGGGATATTATTTTGGCTTGCGACGTGCAAGTAAAAAAATAGTTGCAAAGAAATGTATTTCGTAGTAAGAAATATCATTATCTGAACTTACGGTTTATGAAAGTTCTTAAATGCTTGGAAAAGTAGATGGGTGTAGTATTAACTTAGTACGCATTTATGAACGACGGTGCAATAAAAATGCACATATTGTCAGTTTTTACTGGTCATTACTTTATATTTACAATCACAACTTACTGAAAATAAGTTTAAGAAGAAGTAAAATTGCTGTTTTTGGCAGGGCTGGAAAAAACAATGCAGGGCTGGAAAAACCGACCTGGGAGGTATATTTGTGTTTTTTTGGGGAATACTATTTTTTGCATTTAAAATGCTGACTCTGATCTTTCAAGATAATTAATATGCATGATGAATACAATAATTACCCCTCCCTCATTTTAAAATTTCAAACTTTTATAATCATTAACGATGTACATTTTGGTACATAACGGTGTGGGATTTTTGGACTGGGGAAAATTTAAGAAACCCTAATATTTGTCGATCGTACATGAAGAATGATTATTACTTGACGTAGACAATTAACTTTACAATCAAATTTAATTATTAATTGAGAGCTGCAAATTAGTAATCGTCTTTATATTTTAATATTATACCTGCTCAATTTCAATAGATGGATGATATACAAGATAGAAATTCCAGCAAATCATTCAATTCTGGAAAGATGAAAAACTGCAATTCCAGTTATCCTCCGATATGAATCGCTCATGGAATCTGAACGAGAGACATTATCCACGTTCATCCGTTTCATGGCAATAGAAAGGGTACTTGGGTAACACAAATGATGTACAAGCCACTCCGATGAGATGAAAGATGGATCTCAGAAAATAGAATATTTAAACGAATATTCGAAGACTGAGTAAGAAAGTTGGCATAAACGTAGCAATGTGGGAAGAGTGTTACATTAAATTTCCAACGCACTCATTGCCTACGGTAATTATTACATAATGTTATGAATGAATTCTTAACATTCCTTAGTTTCAATAATATAAATAGTAACAAGTGCATGAGACAGTTTTTCACAGTAAATGAAAACTGTTTCATCATATCCTCTCGGGCGGAAAAGCATGGTAATTCGTAACCACAAACAATCAAGTCGGTAAACACTTGCGCAAACATTGCCAAGGTCATGCACTTTCTTATCTAGATCCGTTTGCAATGAAGTGTGTACCCTTTGGGTGCAATAGACGCAACAGGCCTACCTGTAAAAAATAATATTCGGCTTGGACGAAATAAAAACAATTTACGGTAATTTACAATTTTATTACTTAAAATTGAAACAAAATCTTTGAAGATAAAACAAACAACTTTTTCGTGCTTAATCAACAACACAAATTTTGATCGATACATAATCCTAAGACAAGAGTTATCATGACCATATTTACACGCACACTTGTCAACCAATGATAATGAAGCATCTAACGAAGTAAGAGTTGATTCCTTTCAGAACCCCAAAGACTGGAATTAATACCTTACAGGAAGTGATGCGATAAAACCAAGAGATATCAAGGATATGACTTCTCCGAAATATTGATATTAGATAAAGCATACTTTGATTGCATCTGCATGCTGTTTTCCGACGGCAAAACGACTGCAACAGTTTTTCCTGGTTATGTGGAAGAGAACATACATCATAGACAACTCAAATACGCCGTCGACGAAATCTTAACGGAAAAATAAATACGAGGATAGTTTCTTGAGCACAGCTAGAATGATAAAGCGAACAGAGGAGAAGGAACCACTTGTTTCCAAAATATATTTTTAGACTTTATATTATATAATTCCAAAATTATACTTCAATGTCAATACTACGCGACATAAATATTCAAACGTAACCATATGATTTCAGTATTAATTTCAACATGGAATTTAGAGCTGTATATTTTCACTTAAGTCTTGACCTGTAGCCTTTAGCAGCAACAATTGGCTGTTCGGAAATGAGACACGTGGATTCAGAAGCTCGTTTCTTCCTCGTCGTATGACGTCAGCTGTGGCATAAGCACTGACGCACAGAGTACGAGAATGTATAGAAACATCAGGAAAGAAAAACTGCAGATTAACATAATGAAATATTTGCATTTTTCAGGCAAAATCGAAATTGTTGCCTTGTATTAGTAGTTTCAACAGAGTTCCTGCGTATCAAACAAAACCTATGACACCGCTCAAATTTCCAGAGGGCTGCTTAGTTTTCAGTCAATATAGGCGTATATTCAAAATTAGTAATATAGATCAAATACTTGCAACCCTTTCTTTATCGTATCGAGAATGATGATCTTACATCACCACATACGCGTTAGGGAGAATACATTTGCCACAAAGGCAGCGGATGGCGTACAGAGGGAGATGGTCAGAGGAAGACAATGTCGGCGCAGCTGCCACCGGGAGCGGTAACTCAGTGCATCAACTGATGTCACTGCAGCGCGTCTGACACGCAGAGTCCTGACGGCGGCAGGATTTTGGTCACTAGCTTTTCAGCTAGGTCGAATTCAGTCGCTGTCAGGAGGAGAATTCTAGCGGCCGGCTGCTCTGATCGGTAGTTTTCCGTGGTTTCTCCGATCAACACCATTAGAATGCCGGACCCCCAACAAACGGGCCACATACCGCGCGCGATCTCTCCTTCCTCTTCCTTACACACACACATTTACACTAACATGCACTACACTATCAGATATTCCGGGAGAGCGGTCGGGAGCTTAGAGCTTGTCCCGCCTGGGGCGGTGCCCCGCTGGTGGGAGAGTCCTAGTTAGGGGGAAACCCCACCAGCCGACGGTAGGTCGGCGCCGGATCTTGCCATCCAGCGGGGGAAGATCACCGCCATCTCCCGAGAAAAAAACGTGCACTACACTAACGGGACTAATGACCAACGCAGTTGATGCGCCCGGAAACACGAAAAAATCAACCAAATCAATCGGTGCCCATTGAGTGCTTCAGGGAGAACGAACAACCCAAATAAAAATGCGACGTCACTGAAATGCTTTCCGACAAATATAAAGCGAAAGCCCAAATCTCACTGATACAATACGAGGCACACCTACTAAGTAAGTTTCCGTACTTAATTTAAAAAAATAAAATAAATAAAAAATCACGGAAAACTTTATTTTAGCAGATAAGCACTTGTTGCCCTATATTCACAACCAGAAGCGCGACATTTCTACCGTGACATTAACATTTGAATCCGTTTTGTGGAAGCTCGCCGCCAGGGATAAGTGTCAGTGTTTGACAGCCACCGCAACTGTGCGTCACTACAAATCGCGTAATTTTGACTGGAGAGGTATTTCTTGAGGGGTAATGCTGCGGTCACATTGTAGCGGAAATATGGGGTCTTTCGCTACCAGATTACGGCGAGCGAAGTCATCCGACTTTTATCTTCCGAGAAAAAGAAAAAAAAAAAAATCCGAAATCGTCCGAACATTTCCATAACTCCACAAGTAATTTCTTGAAACGGCGAGAAGTACGTTCAAGACTATGTGCACGAGGATCAAATTCAGTCTACAGAGAGGATGGTTCCATGGTCCCCTTGACACAAGATCTGTAGCAGTTGGACTGGGAGGTATTTTACTATCCACCAAACATACTGGATTAGCATAACGGCTTTCGCGATAAACATAAAACATCATTGAGTCCCGTCAACCAAACATTTCTCTTGCATTTAGCCAAAAATTCAAATTCGACTTATCTTGACTTCCCTCTTGTAACCGCAACTAAAATCTTATCTTCTTCATTCAATGCGCCATTCTACACGTGTTCCATTTATTCTCACGTAGCCCTCTCCCTCCCGTGTGGTGCGTCAGTGTCGCCTCTCGCTCTTCGTGTACACCTCGCGAAGGACGCTCGGCGGCTCTCATGACGTGATCGGGCACTAGCAATGCCCTTGGAGCCAAAGAGAAAGGACGCTGCACTTCCTAAATTTACTGGTGATTGGCAATCAAGCCAGGAATAGTCAC
Organism: Teleogryllus occipitalis; assembly: GCA_011170035.1. Classification (NCBI taxonomy): domain Eukaryota; kingdom Metazoa; phylum Arthropoda; class Insecta; order Orthoptera; family Gryllidae; genus Teleogryllus; species Teleogryllus occipitalis. Next base: position 38,816 of record BLKR01001924.1, on the reverse strand, counting down.
GTCACATTCTGGAAGTTTGAGAGCAGAGCAATCGCATAGCGGGATGGGAAGAGGCGAATTCACAAGACCTTCCGCAAAGATAAAAAATCTTGAGGACACATTTAGGTAGTGTTCTTAAGAACCAAACATTCAGAATTCCACCTTGCCATAAACGTACAACAAATTAGCTATCAATCACTTTATTTTAGTGTTATTTCCCTAATAAGACATTGGCAACCAAGTAGAGAACTGATACTAGGTTTTCGTTTCTCGGGCAATATTGAAATCATGAGCGACGATTAAGATATTTATACGTGATAAACGGTGGTTTTCTTTTATTTTCTACTAAATGAATTCATCCGCGTTTCAATTGGACCTACAACACTCGCGAAGAACGAATGACGCCGCAGTCGAGCCGGCGACACCAACTGATGCAAAATCAAATATTTTCATTAACTTCCTTCAGAAGTTTCTAATCATTCTATGGCTTCTAATCGAAGTGTCGTAGCTCATTCGTATACCCACAATGAGCTGCAGGTCCCACGAGAGACGAACAAGGGTACTGATGTACGTTGGAATGAAATACATTTATGTTTTATTAGCATTTTTATACGAGTATCAAACTAGTTACAAAATATAAATTATGGCATAATCGCCGAGTAGAATTTTCTTCGCATTCCATAACATTAATTACACAAATTGTAAATATTTAAAAAAACACGTTCGTTCTTCTTTGAGCAAACTTAAATGTAGCCAAGTGAAGCGAGATTTTAAACAACCACGTGTTGAAAAATACTGAAAATGAATTCTTTATAGTAGCACTATTATCTTGGCAGTCCAGTGCGTAAGCGCTGAAGTGAAGACCCTTTAGAGGTTCTGTTCTGTATTCTTCTGCCCACTTCAGTGTGTTTTTGTAACTTCCCCGGCTAATCGGATTTCCCCAGAGGGCGCCGCGCCGCGCCGCGCCGCGCCGCGCCGGCTTCGTCGCCCGCTGACATCGATCGCCTCCTCCTCTTCCTGTAAGGGGGCACCACTCGGGCGCGAGCGGCGGGCAGCGAAGCCGGGTGGGCGGGAGAGGAAGTCCAGCGCACGGTTACTTAAACCCACCCCGGCGGCTGATTACACCACGCCAGTCGAAACCCGAAACTCACTGCGGGCGCCGTTCAACAGCTCCGCAACACACGTCGTCAGGCGCAGATAAAAAGATCCCTTCTTTTCCGTCGGGAGTAAGGATAGAGCTAGGTTGTATGCTCATTCGATAGACCACCGTGAAGTACCTCCCAAAAGATCTTTAAATGAAAGTAAAAGCTCCTTTCTTTAATAGAGAAAAATTAGCTCTTGTCGTCCAAATTCTTCAATAAAATTATTTGAAACCTATGGAAAAACTTTGGCGGGTATATTTTTGAAGATACTGAAGAAGTTCCATGGTCATCGTACCTTTTCTTTTTATTGAGTTGGTAAATTTAAGCCGGAAGCAGCAAGATTATCATAAAAACTGATGTCACGAGTCCCATGCCTCGATTGTAGGCATGGCGAAAACAAAAGCGAGCTTTGTTTTCCGCACGAGGGATCGGGGCCTCACTCGCCCGCCACGATCGATCGTGACTCCGTTCGGCCGGAGACCGCAGAGCTTCCACGGCGGATGGGCTCGTGCCCGCGGGCACGAACCGCTTCGCCATCAAGGAAGCTTCTTCCGCTTCGCAACGGACCTCCCTCTGCCAGCCACTTTTCCCACCGCCCGCTCCCTCACAACGACGCCGGCGGTCGTCTACGGGGTGGTGACGGCGAACGCGGTAGCTATCGCAGTGGCGGGGGTACAGGTGGCGGCGGCGGAGATAGCGATGGCAGTAGCGGTGACGGTGGCCACACAAGCTGCAGCTGCGGTACTGGTAGTAGTGGTGGCAACGGCAGTAGCGGTCGTGGCAGCGGCAGTTGTGATACTGTGGGCGACGGCGGTAGCGGCAGCTGTGATACTAGCGGTGGCAGTGGCGTCGACGGTAGCGGCGTTGACGGTAGTGGCGGCGGCGGCGGTGTTGACGGTGGCGGTGACTGTGATGTCCGCGGGAGTGGAGGTAGCGGCGGAGATGGCGGCTCGAGTTCGCTGCCCCGCCCCCTCCGCAACAACAAGCTGATGCAGAACCCAAATTGGGCCAGCAGCTGGCACTATCCCGAAGGGCGCATCTGACACCAGCCATTTTCCTAACTCCTTCAACTGGCTCTCAACGACAGTAATAAGCGAAAAGTAAAATTAGGAGGCAGTAAAGGAGACATGGTTTGCCAAAGTAATTTAAAAGTATAATTTTAAGAAATGAAATGCCTAAAATTTGGTGATTAGTTTTATTACTATAAATACATGAAGCGATTTTTCAACAACTCTACAGTAGTCTCGCATGTCTAACCGAGTTGTTAATTGCAAGTAATGCTTCGAAATATTTGTCTGTGTAATATAGGGTTCCAAAGAAAGAGTGGAAAGCTTTTTATTTTGAATGTCAATCTCTAGCAGCCCATTGTTATCTTAAGTGAAACGTTTTGCTTATCTCACTCAGAAATGTATGATATGGTTTTATCCCAGACCATGTCACTACTAACAGATTTAACTTTCATGAGAAACGTGATGGGCTACCATTATTAGACCCGGCAGTAGTTAAAAACTAATTAGAGATGTCCGTAGGCGCCCAGGGAAACCGTGGTCTCCTCCCTCATTCCCTAATAACACCTGCACGAATGGCCAATGGCGAATGTTCCGAGCTGCCGAGGTCGCCACTCGGTGCCTCATCTGCATTTTATTAGCAATGGCCGGGGGACGGCGGCGGCCGGGGGGAGGGACGGAAGCAAAGGCGAAGGCGAGTAGAAACTAGAGTGAGAAGGGAGCATTTCCACGATTACAGTGGTTGGTGCGACACAATAGGCCGCCAATTTTGGCACTGTGCGAAGCACTTCTCATTTTTGAGAAAAGAGTTTACAAAGCGAATTCTAAAACTATAGGAGAGAAGCAAGTGAGCTGCATCGTGTGAAGTGGCTTTTTGTATTTTCCTTTCGAAATGGAAGTGGTTCCGAACTTTGTTTAGCTTTAGCAGTTCATTCTGCTAAAGCTAAATTTCCATAATGTTACATCCCCCTGGTTGAGATTCGTTCGACTGGTGCTGAAAAACACTACAAAAGCAGTAGGACAGGGGAGAGATGAGAGATCGGAACTAGAATGACGAGGAATCGATTAAAACTGCCACGATGGTTGACGTATCACAAGAGGCGGCAAATGTCAGTTTAAAGGAGTGTGAAGGAGGAGAGGGTGCGGTGAAAGGACAGTATGTGAGAAACAAGGGTTTTGAGGTATTGAGGAGGAGGGTGACGCAAGAAATGAGGTATACGAGGCGATGGCGACAAATTAGAAACGAGTGTGAAGGGTCTTTTCCACGACTATTTTCAATGATCGATTCAAATCATACGACAATATAGGCGGGAAACGCCTATTAGAATCCGATGCGGCGACCATGGACACTATATTGAAGACTGATAAGAGAGGGGATTACTTCAGAACCATTCTTCTATTACAATTACACAATACTTGTTCAGTTAGGAGAGAGTTTCGGGTCGGGTCGGGTCGGGTCGGGTCAGCGGCGAAACCAAGGGAGATGGTGAGGACCCATGCCCCCTCTCGTTTTTCACCTCGTAATAAATGCAACACGCATTCCTTTATGAATAGTCAATGAACATAATATAATTAACGTATTTTACAATCTATTTAAACAATTCTATACCTGAAAGGGATAATTTACAATAATCGAAAATCAAATGTCTCATTAAACACGCACGATGTTTACTTCCCCGCCCTGGTGCGAGCGATTCCTGGACGCGGGCGTGACTAAGGACCAAGCGGCCCTCGGCGCCCCAGCTGCAGTGCGGTGGGGGTCGTCGCTGCGTCAACCGCCGCGCCGGCGCGTCGCCCGCTGTCACTGCAGGCCGGCCGGCCGACTGAGTCAAAGGAAGCAGTGAGTCAGGAAACCGTGAGCTGGAGACTGGGCTTCACGTCGTCTACGCCCGTAATATGCACTTGCAAAAACTATTTGCGACACAAGTGCATTCAACCCGCCGTTTTGGGCAGACACTTTAACTGGAAAGTGGCCGGAAAAATTTCGGGTTCGTCATTTTTTAGGTCTTAAACAACGTATCAAAAGAGTTGGGTTACACTTTTATGAAAGTGAATGGTATTAATTTCTCAGATGAACAATATATTTTTTGAGAGACGTAAAGAAGATATCAAATAAATAATATAACACTTTTCCGTTTAGTAATGTGTTATTGATATTATGCAAGTCATTATACATAAATGGATGTCTCTTTATCGTTTCACTTTTTCAAATAGTTTCTTCTATTATCTTATTTCTAAATGTAAACCAAACAACTGTTTAGTATTAAGACTACCTTCAAGACACACTGAACAACTAGAAATAAATATTATGAGGAATTAATACTGCTTTGCCCTAACAAGTGTTTTTTTATCTAACCTCTTTGGCCCTGCGTGGTGTAGTGTCTTAAACTTTTCTGGGGGTATCAGTTAAAAAACTGGGGCGGGGTACCACACCCGTCGAGAGTAGTTGGGTAGAACACAGACTCCACTTTCTCTTCTATTCCGATAGCAATGTTCATTCCTAACATCCCTACTCACCCAATACCGCCAACAATGTAGATCCCTTCACCGCTTCGCAATTTATTTGCAATGTTTGTAAGGATCATTTTCATATTCCTTCTTTCAAGTGTTTTAATCAACCAGAAATTCAGTAAGTTAGATCTTCACTTTCAAGCAGTTCCGGTTCTAGTTCGGAAACGCTCGGCAATACCTACGAGCTCATACTCATCACGTTTTTCTTCACGAGAAATATTTGGAAGATTTCACAAGTCATTCAATGTTTAATGAGATGTACTCGGGTGGTGAGGAAGAGATGTCTGTCTGTGAAGAGATTAAGAAACCATTAAAAACCAATTTGCTGTATAAGACACTATCATTTTCCTCAGCTATTTATCTCAACATGACGCATGTACGAGTACGATCGACGAACAGCTTGCTCTTTGCACATGACTTTTTCACTCCACTTCTTTAGCCTCGTACGCCTTTCAACTTTCATTTCCCAGCACCAAAGATGCTTGCTGGAGGCCGTTCTTACCTAATTAACACCAATTACAGCGATGCACTCAAGATTATACTCGAAACGCCGCACAGACGCGGAAATAACATCCGCAGTAGAATTTGCCACCGAGTATAATAATAGGATCGAATGCAACTCTCGGAAGCTAAATTCAATTGTCGAACTGCCACCGTTGGCGAACACGTACGAGTTACTAGTAGGGTTGCCAATCGTCCATTTGGGAAGACAGTCAGGACAGGGATTGGCATCAATAATTGTCCTCTCGTACTCCTGTGCGTCCTCTGCTACTTGTATCGTTTATTGTTTAATTTAGAATAGAAAACATAAATATCCTTTTTCAGAACGTTGACATACGCATACATTATAAAGCGTGTCAAGCGACTAAAATAAGAAAAAGACGCTCAGACCATTTTCATCTACATTTTGTGAACGGATCTTTTCATTTAAATCGCAAATGGAGAAGAAAGAAATATAGCTTATGTTAGTCTAAATTAAACACACATATACCATATCTTTGCTTAACGAGTGTCTTCTCTTTTAAATAAATATTGATAAATATTGTTGACAGCTCTAGTTACTAGGGAGTTTTTGCACGGCGAAACATTACAGAAATCGATCTTCTGCGAAAGTGCAGCTCGAATTTCTCATCACATTTGAGCATCTGCACAAGCGAAGTAGATCAAGATTGCAGTCGATTGCTGTACGCTATACCGAGCAAACACTCCCTACTAGCACGGACTAATGTACAGCAATCGAGAGTAAGATCGATCTTCTGCGCATGCGCAGATGCTCAAAAGCGATACGCAACATTAACTGAACATAAGATCAATATTGCTTTCGATTGCTGTACGGTATGCCATGCTTAAACTCTGTATTAGATACTTTGTGCACAACGTGAAACACACCTGCAAATCTCGAACTCTAACCGGCAGATTTAGCGAGCACTGTATCTCATGCTAATCGATCACGCGGTCATGCCACATGGAATTTCTTCCCACTTTAGCGGCAGAGTGCGTTGCTAACTCTATATTCCCTGATGCAACTCAAGTCGATGGCGTTATTCTGTTTATAATTATCTCTCAAATATTATCTACCTCTTTAATATATATTAGATATATTTTCACAATATAAATTCGTTTACAAATCAGTGGTTGATGTTCTCTATCCGAACAAACGCGAATCAAGGGGATGAGGCATAATGAGAAACTAGAGCACACACTGTCGCTATAGTTCGGAATATTTTCCATTTCGGCATTATTGCATGTGGCAAGTCCATTTCGGCATCAATGTTATCTCGATTTCACCCGTTATTGGCCATCTGATTGCTGAACGCTACGCTACGCAAAACGTCTCCAATTTTATTCTTTTTTCATACGTCTACCTGCAATCGCTCTGAAACGCCAGACCGCACTCTTTTATGAAGCTGCCAGCTGCCCTGAGTTACGCTTTCCGAGAGCGAGAAATTTCTACTGCAAGGAAAATATCTTGTTATCTTCACGTTATCCTTTCCTTTTGTTTTCCTCGAGATGCTGCTCAATCGAACGAAGTGTTACTGCGCTTCAATTTTTCCTTTCTAGGGCTTGCGGTGTACCGCAGAGGGATCTTCTCGTCTCCCTCGCCAAAAAAAACAACATCAACTTAGTAATGCAAAAATATACAATACACTTTTTGTCTAATAACACTTTCCAAACTAACGGACTTCCAACCTTTCAATAGATATTATTGAATTGAAATTCACTAAGTATTCAATACGACTAAAATAACCTTAATACCACTGCTACTCTTTCGTAAATTTCCCGATATCCATAACTTACGTCTCTCCAACAAAACGACGGCAACAGCCCATTCTAAATCCCCCCTCTGTCTAATCGCGTTTGAATTGCGGTCGGAGCAAGTAGAATTGATTTCACATTATGGGGAATATCGCACACAAAGTAATTTCACTTTCACAAACCATAAGAGTAATCATTACAAACGTGTCTACATTATATATTCATCAATCTGACCTTTTTGGAAAACTTATCTCCTCCTTGCGGCTCGACAGTCTGGTGTTCATAACACAAGTAGTGACTGCAATGCTCAAAGCATTATCATTCAGCAGTAGCCTCAGGAATCTTACGTATGTGTTAAGCTCTACGTAATCGGTCCTACACTTGTATTAACGAGTAAAAGTGATTGACATACACGTTCGAAAGCGAACAATGTTGCCACGTTTCACACATCCCACGTGGTTGTCTGAGCAGCATAAAATATACCTCGAACACAATATCATGGGTTAAGGAGACGAAAATGCAAAATTTGACGTAATTTTATTTCTAGGATCTTGTGACCTCAAGACCTAAAAATAAATATCGTTACTACTGTGCGAAGAGCAAAAATAAACACCTCACGACTATTGTACGGTTGTTTGAATTATCACAAACACGTCAGAACTTTCAACGTTTAGCAAAAGGGCGAGAATAAACACAATTATTAATATATACTTCTACATTTTCAAACGATTCCACATTACAATAAAGAAAAGCTTCTCCAGAAAAAATAGTTATTTAATCAAGCTATATCTAATTCAAAACTTGGTCCCTTTAATGCAGTAAAATGTTTGACAAAAGATAAGTGAAAATCAGACAATCTAATCGTTCAACAATATTTTAGACATTCGTCGAAGTCAAATATAATTCAAAACAGATTCTTTACAAGAATAAAATCTACAAAGATCGAATTTTAACTTTAACGAAAAGCTTGAAACGCAATCACATATGTTCTCCACACGTTACTTGCAATGAAGTTCAATTCAAAGTATAGTTTGTGTGCATAAATTATAAAAAACATAGATTATCACTCTCACCAATATTTCAATTAAGCCTTATTTATCCACAACATATTGATTTTTTAAAGGAATCAAATCTACTATGATCGCTTTGAAAGACTTGATGAATCCAAATCACGTAATACTCCTCATTTTTTTTCAATTTTCCCATGTTTATTTCAAAATTGACATTGTTTTCATGAAGTTAAAAAATATATAGAATATTGAAATCAATGAATTGAACCATCCAAGACTTTCAAAAACAGTTTCTTCGTATATCACTTCAACTTGTTTGCCTATTCTTCTGATGAAATTTACTTCAAATAAAAACATATATTAAAAAATCCTACACTGATTTCAATTCCGATTTAAAGTCCTGTTTCATTGAAAACACTTAATTCATTAAACGAATCAAAGCTGCAACAGGTTTGTAAGACGAGGGAACGGCATGGAAGCACCCACATTCCCACGCAGGCAGGCAGGCGGCGTCACGCTTTCCAGGGTTGCGTAAGTGGGGCCTCCCCACGCCGCATCACCACCATCACCATCACCATCACCATCGCAGATACAGATCGCAAGTGAGCGCGGCGTCGATTACATCGCGGGCGGGCGGGCGGGCGGGCGGGCGGGCGGGCGGGCGGGCGGGCGGGCGGCAGGTGCTGGACGCCGCGCCGCGCAGGAGAAACAAGGGAAAATCACGCCCTCGCCCGCTTTCGTCCTATAAACTTGGGTTTCGTAACTCGCGCGCCGCTTCTTTACGAGCGCCTGGCGAAAGACCTGGTGCGTTCAACGGACTCGCGCCGCCGCTCCGCGCGGGCGACCAGAGATGGGCAGCCGGGGTGGACCAGCGCCGGAAGAGATTTTTATAAACATCTAAAGCAAATGGACGAATGGAGGGCTTGTGCAATGCGCGCTTGGTGGCGGCGATGGCGTGACGGTTAGCGCATCGGGCTGGTATACCCAAGTTCGCAGGTTCAAATCCCATCGAAGCGTGGATTTTTAAGAGCGAAAAAATCCTTCGTACGCCTTCCTTCGGAGGGGAAGTAAAGTCGGCTGTCCCATGTAGTAGAGTTACATGTAAAAGATCCTCAAGCCTAAATGAAGCCTCTGAGCTAAATTCAAATTGCCTGCCAAGTAATACCTTCTTTGTCCCCTAAAAGGGGGTGAAAGGAGCGTAACGAAATTTGGGTGGTCAGACGGAGGGGCAGGCCTCATGGCCTGAGTCTCGCATAAATAAGGCATTCATTCATTCATACGCTATGTGATGGGCAGTGACTCAAATTGAACGTTCGGGATGCGACATCGATGTCCATGTTTTGTGATGAAAAATTCCCAAATCAAAATTTTGTAAAAGTGAAAATCTGAAATAATAACGGATGGTACCACTGCCAGTTTGTGAGTTTGATCGAAAGGAACGCTTTTTGTGCTACCTTTATCCAACAGCCTACCTCTCGCCCGAGATGACCCCACCGCTCTACTACTTCCTACGTCTTTCCTTGTATTTCGCACGTGGAGAAGCTTTAACTTTTTAAACTTTATTTTCAGGTAAATATAAATTATAAATTAATGAAATGGGCCACTGTCAAATTAGATTTTGTAGCGCACGAATTTAATGTTAGAAGTTACGATCATCTTTAAAACATGGATGCTTAAGAGCATCGATAGTTTTTGGTCAGTTGTGTTTCGTCAGTTCGATGTTTCAATTTTGAACAACCATAAATTATTATCGACGTCGCATCACTAATGAACGTGTTAAAGTAGTGGCTTAAGTTAGTTCTACGAAAAAAAATCGCAAATGTATACGGTAATTTTGACTTTTCGCACATTTCCAAGACCACGGCGAGACGCCGGCCTTTAGTCTCCACGATTAAAGAACAACTACCTTGAGTGTAGCTAACAAAACATTTTTAAAAGCATTTTACACAAAAGCTGCTGTCGAGCAAGCGTGTTTTAGTGTCACATGCGCGATCGCGAGGCGGTTCTTTTGCCGCCGCCGAACTTCCTTCTTCTTCATAATATTACAGCAGCATGAAATCGTACGTCATGGAAGAATTAATTAAATAACATCAAGTACACATTATATGGTGGGCAAATTTAATAAAATAGGTTTTAACACTTTTCGCTTTAATACAATTTCTTTCTTACAAAGGAAATTGTATTTACAAAATCGGTCTTGAACCTCTAAAATGTAATAGTAACACAATAAAAGAAAACTAAATTAAAAAATAATGAAATAAGAACTCTCTTAAGAAATCGAACAAGATGAGATAGCAATGAGATCCTATGAGATAAGCAATCTCCTAAAATAATTCATTAACTGCAATTCTAAACTAACAAATTAGGAATTCTCTTTTTATTAAAAAAAAAATAATATACTACTATAACATGAATTCATAGTATCAATATCATTGTAGCATGTTTACCATAAAACTGGAGTGTAAATACAACAGATATTTAAAGAATACCTAGTTTTCCATGTCGCAGAGTGCAAACATCAAGGCAAATTACGGCAGGACTGTTCAATTTTTAAAGGCAGCAGTTTTGGCGCCCATGCGACCGCATGAAGGTTTACTTCCCACGCGTGACTAATTACTATGTCTTTCCACTTTCCACGTGCATTCCACGCGTGCATCGCACATCCAAATGCTTTAGGTTTTGGCCAAAAAAATACTCGCGAGCTGGAACACAAACCGGGGACTGCTGTTTTCAAAATTGTTCTGATTTTTGGATTCAATACATATCAAACGTTCCCGTACTAGACAATATTCTACTGCACCCTGATGACAATAACGCGGCAGAGTCTTAGTTGGACAGTCCAGGATGGTTTACTATCCGTTTAACATTAAGTAACTTTTTATGAATTACAATATCTTTCTTCACTTTGTAAGTTGCATTCACAACTTAAATGCCAAATTAGACCGGAACAATATTTCATGATATTTAAAGAAACATTTAAAATTATTGAGCAATCTTTAAGTTATACACAGGAGTTTTGTTATCTTTCGGGTGGCAGCACACATTATCGGAAAGTTGGGGAACTATTTTCCAGATTGAATAATACTATTAATATTTTTTGAAACAAAGTTTTCATATTTAAATTTTTTGAGCAATAGAGAATTGAAAATTAACAACGGAATAGGTTTAGGACCATGCAACAGCCTTTCTTTCACTTAAAATAAGGAAAGCTTAGAAAAGAACCTTGAATTAGGTAATATAGAGATTTTTCTACATAAAAGCAACGCAATACGAACACTGTTTTCCGAATGAAATATTCCACAGTCAAAACTACGTCATCGAGACTAACTTATAAACACTTCTCAAATGAAAAGTCCTGTAAAGGAAGTAAATGGTCATTTTCTGAGAGGTGCGAGGGCCGCCTCTGTGACAATTAAATGCGCGGCACGGCCAATCCCAGATGCCTCATCTCCATAGCTACTGGATGATGCTTACTGGAGAGCAATCGTCCCTAAAGATAGACTTTATTTAACGCTCCGAAGGAGTACATATTTGAGAACAGCGTTTCCATCGCGCCCGTTGGCCTTTGGACCCGGTCTGCTTGATAGTGTGGTAGTGTATCGGCGCGCCCGCCGGCCAGACCCGCTCAAACAAAACGTCAGCCGCCCCCGATAGCTGCCGTTATCGAATGCGATTCCAGGAACTGGAAACGGCGCGGCGCGGCGTCGCAACGCCTCCCACTGCAGCGACGCGCTGCGCCTTCGGCCTGAGGAAACCTCCGTCGGGCAACACAGTATTCCAACAAACATCTGAAAGAGCCGAAGGTTGAACGATGGTTTTAAGGTGAAAAGTTCGTCGTGACTCATTCATTCCCTACTCGCAGGGCGCCCGTCGCTATTTGCCACGCGTCAATGGCCGTTGCCAATTCGTCGTTCGCCAGCACCGCCACCGCCCGCGCCTCGCGGGGGGAGGAGGAAGCGCGGAGCTGCTGCTGCGGGCGATAGGCGCCTCTTCCGCGCCCGGCGCAGCGAATCGCAGCGCCCACGGCCGCAGCTGGGCCCTGCGCCACGCCAGGGACTGCCCCAACGAGGGACACCCAAATCCGCAAGGGGTCGATAACAAAAACGCCCCCGAAATTTGGCTTATTCTAAACCCCATTCCCTCCTTCTGCAACAACATTTAAGACTTCCTCTCACGTGTGTGTTACATTAGTAGTTACATTACTTCATCTCATGCGTGTGTTACTAATATAACACACCTGAGATGGATTTTTCATTTCGGAATCTCCGCTCCCCCCCACAACACTTAAATAAAAGTGACTGCATTAACATTTGATACAATTGCACACTGATTTTTAAACAATTTTTTAAATTTAATAACAAGATATATTTAGGATTAAAGAAATAAAAAATGACTAATTTTGAAAAAAAAAATACTCATTTCTCGTTTGAAGTCAATATAATAATAATAATAATAATAATAATAATAATAATAATAATAATAATAATAATAATAAAGAGTCGCGAACACTTAAATTTCCATAAAAACCCTCCCCATCCAAGCGATCGCATTTTATGAATGGATCCTAGGTATCCTAGACAAAAGCGAGTCGACAATTCAATAACGATATTAAATCAAATAACAGAATGAACGAGAACAATAAAATTACTGAATTATATACTCCGAAAAAAGTTGATGGATGATCACTTAGCTCCGTACAGATTAAGAATATTTTTTTCAGAACAAACTTATCAATCACGGATGCAATGATAATTTATAGAATATCTTCAATACATTGGGAACCGTACCGACAAGCAAACCGTATGAGATTCCCGTTAAAACAAAGCTATGCGATATGAATGGAGAATGAATTAATAAATATGCAGAACACTGCCACGAATTCCTAATAACTTGCCAAAAACTTTAAGAGCTGCTAAAAGAAAAAGAAATGGCGGTAACACAAGAACAACCTGCGATTTCTATGTCACTGACATCCAGGACTAAAAGTTCATGGCGCTGTGACTAAAAATCCATCAAGCATTTTCGGATATTTCAACGGGGAGGCAGAGCCAAACGCTTAACAATTTACGGCGATTAATGACTGATTAGCTGACTTGCGAAAATAAACGCTGTGCTCTTCCACACAAGGGGTCCCAGATTAAATTCAAGACCCAACGAACGCAAGGGGGCAAATTCTAAACCTCCTCTGATCTTCCTATCGCGTGTCGGCCGACCGAAGTCCTGGGAAAGCACGGCATGAGCACGAGCGGACGAGAAAATGAAAACAGATAAATAAATGTTGAATTTTGGTTGTTGTAAAACCATCACGTGAGAAGCCACTGCCAGGGCTAACCAGGGAAGAAAACAATTTTTAAGAAGAACAGAGGAGAGGAGCCACGCGCATCAGCGAGTGAACGGACGGAGACGAACTGGGCCGAATCAGCGGGCGACGGCACGGCCTTCCGGCGACGCACCACGCCCCCTCGATAGCGCACCACGGCCTCCTCAGAGAGCGCCGCGCCGTCGCGACCTCCCTTGCAGCAGGCGTCGCTGTCGCCGTCCCTCCTCCTCCTCCTCCACACCCTCACGCCGTCCCTCCTCCTCCCCCTCACGCCGTCCCTCCTCCTCAAACTCCTCCCCCTCACACTGTCCCTCCTCCCCCTCCCCCTCCCGCCGTCCCTCCTCCTCCCCTTCACGCCGTCCCTCCTCCTCTCCTTCACGCCGTCCCTCCTCCTCCCCTTCACGCCGTCCCTCCTCCTCCCCTTCACGCCATCCCTCCTCCCCCCCCTCACGCCGTCCCTCCTCCTCAAACTCCTCCCTCTCACGCTGTCCCTCCTCCTCACCCTCACGCCGTCCCTCCTCGTCGTCTTCCTCCTCCTCAGCCCCGTTACCATCGCCATCAATGCGGCTCGCCGCCAGCCATTAGCCCAGGCGGAAGCTACGTCAATCACTTGTGACATCGGCGCCCGGCTCCACTGAAAACTACGAGAGGCCTCGCTCGCCGAGGGCACCCCCGTCCAGACCCAGCGCCTCTTCCAATTCGAGATACTCAACTAGCAAAGGAATATCGTCAAATATCTGAATACAGCCTGGTCTGCTAAATGTCTTAGCTCTTTCAAAAAGCTACGTTTATCGCATTACAAACGATTTAGTTTAACGCACTCAGAGAAGTCACGGCAAAAGAACTGCATCCGTTGAAAGAATTGCAATAAATCTAACTTCATACTACGGCTACTAGCACTGCAGTAGATAGAACTACGTTCTGTAACGTACGAAGTTTTGTGTTATTAAAACTCCACTACATTTACAAATAACGCGTCCAACAAAAATATTCACAGATATTAAAATCACTTTTCCGAATAATGTGTACCTCAAAGCCTGCAATGGTGCAATGATATCACTGGAAATGTTTTTTTAACACTCTTCATTCTAGCTACTTTTGAATTTACTGCACTTACCTACATGACGTATAATATAAGCATGCTTGGAACACCAATACTGTCTAGATAGGGAAGTCATCGTACTTTTCCACTCTGCATCAGGGAAAGTCCTAAATAACCGAAATATTCCGTAACGGTTCCCAAAAAGGACGAGAATAGCTTGAACAAATAGAACCATTTCCACGGTACAGCGAAGGAGGCAATATGATTGTTACGGTCAAAGCGAAACCGTTGTTTTCCATTAAAAATATTACAACGACCGTAGCGTAAATAAAGGTTTCTGTCACTGAAACCTTTTGGAATTTCCTGCCACTTATTACGTTGGGTTCAACAATTCGAGAAGTAACTAACTGTACAATTTATTTACAATTTTATACTAAAAATTAAAATTTTCTGCATTTTGGTGTATTATAAAGGTCGTCATGAAGAAGAAGAAACGCAAAATAAACCGCAACAATAACAAACAATTCGAAAAATCGTTTGGAATTGTTTCAAAACCGAAACGTTTAGTTAACAAAAACCAAAATAGATGTACTAAATTGGTTGAAAGCGAAGCATGAACATTTTAAACGGTTTAATTCCTCGCCTGTTATTAATGAAGATAATTCTTCAAAAGACACTAATTTGAACTGAACGTCCGTCACTTTGTAGAATACAAACGCTTTGGTGAGCAAAGGAAACTCGAATAAACTCTGGAACGAGTCGGAAGGAATTCTTGTCATTACTAGAGACAGGAAAAATATGCAGTATGAAAGTCAAAATATGTACATAAATATGTAATTAAAACAGCAAGAATATGTAATAAATATGTAAAATCGGATAAAATATGTAATATTAAAATTAACTTATTATAAAACACATTTATATAATACGAAATTACATTTATAAAAAAGGCCTAAACAAATTTTAAAAATACAAATGTCATAAAAATCATTAGGAGAGCATACATTAATGCACACATTGCACCATAAACTTTCCCATCGGTAGTAAAAGCTTCATCTACTGCTATTCAGCACTGAAGTTTTGCAGCCAGACTAGACGCAATAGAAGACATCGTGCAAACTAGCGATTTCTACGACCAGCAAACCAGTGCACAGTGAAACGCTCTCATTGGATGTTAAACGTCTGCGATCGCCTATGTTTCTCCAAAATTAAGGATAAAGGTCTCGAATCGCGGCGTGAGTGATATTTTTCACACCTAAAGAGGAGTTGCATCACTCCCTGACGCGCACTTTCCGCCCCCTGAGATAAATGAAGCAGACGCGCGGGACTGTGAGAACATCACACGTCTTCACATGGGGTACCTGGAGGAGACAGCACGCAGTAATAATATAGGGAAAAATGCTGATTTTTTAAAAAAATTTTGTTTTATTAAAAAATACGTAATAAAATCGAAGTAAATTAATATAATAAAAAATATTTTGTGAAAATACCAAAATATGTAAAATATGTAATATAGCACCAAATATGTAAAAATATGTAACGACAAAAATTAATATTGTGTTAGGATGGTGCCGATTCGCCCAGTTTACAAATTTGAGAACGGTAAGCAGAAAGACCAAAAATAAGTAATTACATAAAACTCCGGTCTCTAGTCACTACGATTGCTTGTTCCGGGCGCGCTGAAATATTGTATATACGCCACAGACAGGACGCGTCGGAAAAATGTCACCGCACTCGGTCGTTGTCGCCGCAAGCGATGTCCGCTTCCTGAAAGGGACACATGGACTTCTTCGTCTTTCAGGAGACGTCAGGGGGACTAGGCTCACTAACTGGCTTCCCTTGCGTCAACAATACCACAATAAAACGGACCTTTTATTTCAGTCCCCGGCAGAACACCTTCATGAAGGAACCCCAGACATTCCGGGCCGGAGCTATGCAAGTGCAAGATTGTATATCCATCGTCATTCTCGCTAATGCGTTCTACCAATAGTCGGGGAGATCAGTACGAAACAAATCAGTTTGCCTACATTATTCCTTAACGTTTCACTCGAGGTGTCTTTAATCCACAACAATCTTTTTAATAAGTCCGTAAGTTTATTTATAAGTCAGTTTCATAAAATATTACACCGTTTCGCAACATTATACAATAATTTATTCATTTTCCCACTTTACTAGAGTCATTATATGTGAGATGGCACATTGAGTTTTCGTCAAAGCAGGTGGTCATTTATCTATATCTGTCTCAAACACCTTTTTGAAGTTTCATTAGCCGTAGTTTATGCCTCAGTTTTAATGGAAAACAAATGCATGTATGCATGTAAGACTTCACTGCTGCAGTTTACTGAGGCGCCCCGTACCGACGTACTGTATTTGCCAGTGCGCTAGCGTTACCTTTAGAAACAGAGGTTCACGTCACGACGAAACGTAGAATTTGTTGTGGACAAAACGAAAAAACGCTGCAGGTTTCTTCGACGCGCTATTTTCTCTTTCATTTCCAACTATCCAATACTCAATTTCTTACATTAGCTGACATGACCGACATCAACGCGCAATTCGCACCGAGACCGGGCTGAGGGGAGATTCCGTCGGTTGATCAGCGCTCTTTGCGTTGTCCCCGGGCAAACCCAAACGTTCGGTGAATACAGCCTCAGGGGCATGATTTGTTATCGATGGCAACTGTTGTGAAGGCAATCGACCCTGCGCCGAGGGGCTTCTCGCCGCCGCCACGGCCCATCAGCGCCACTGAATAACAGCCGCCGCCTCGGGATCGCTTTCTCCGGGGTGGGCGCAGCAGGTCGATGGAAAAAGACGGGAGGGGTCGGTAACAGGAAGGGCAGGGGCAGCAGGCGAGGTGTAGTACGCGGACCGACCGAGACGGGAGGGTCGAAGCACGTATGGTCGTGTCGGGCGGAGCGGGGGCGTGTCAGGCAGGGCGTGACGGGAGGGGGGTGGGGTGGGGTGGGGTGGGGTGGGGTGGGGTGGGACGGGACGGGGTAGGATGTGGCGGGAAAGACGTGTCAGACATGCCTCAAGTTAGAGCTGGCCAATGCGGGACAAATACTCGCTGATAGATCTTCATTAACTTTGAATTCTTTTGCCTCTTGTGCACAGTTATTAATATGTTCGATTGCGCTCGTCATTATTGTATGCCACAATTTAGTTTATGATTTAGTAATAATTTCCGTGTCTGACAGTAAAACTGTCATCGGGTCAAGACCAAGGATGGCATGATTTTACTATATTACGATATTTACAGCAAGTCTCTATTACAATTTGCCGTCAATGTCATACTAACAACGTACGAAAATATAATATATTCAACCATGAATTTCCGAGCGTTTGTACTAATCCAAAGCAAAGAATCTTATGTAAACGCTCAATCATGCAGAAAATTAAGAGATCGCTGTATAGAATTTCCACACAAGTTCATCAACAGAACTACCAAAACATTTAACGTTTAAATTAATCACAATAATACCACTGAATGCTAATCTACTAAATAAGCATGTAAAACAACTTAAGTAACAGAGTTGCCATCACACCTTACCCTCAACTACCATTTAGGAAAGTTGAAGATCTCAAGACTTACAAATAGTGAAGCTCTGAAGATTTGGAAATAGGATCTACAAAAAATTTACAGAAAAAAATACGAGACACTATGAAATTCTATTATAGAGGATGTACATAGAGTGAACTCACCTGAGTTCAAATGAATTTCAATCATGACATGACAAAAACTAAATTGCTTTATTTCTCTGAGTTTCAATTCAAAGTCAGGGATGAAAACCTCGTCGTCGAAGACAAAACAATGGTCTCGGATCTCGAGAAATTTATCTCTAACCACAATGATTCTCGCGGCAACAACCACATGTGGTAAGACAAGCATCAGCTTCGCGAACAAACTACGTACGTAGCTGCAACGAATTGTTTACACTATCTACATTAATTACGCTCACATACTCACCGAGCATGTACTTTCGCGAGAAATCATTGAGGAAATGCAGTGAGAAAGCTGCGAACTACAACGCACTTCTTTTGTTCTAATTTCTTTTCTGAGATCTTATTTGGTGACTAAACGAGAGTGAGATGCAACACTTGCCAACTCCTTGCCATTACCAGCGTCAACTAAAACGTTTTGCGAACAGATGTAAGCTCGTGGAGAAACCTGCTAAGGCCGAGAGAAACTTCTCTTTTAATTGCTTGCTACAGCCGGACATTCCGCGTAATCTATCTGATCATAATCAGAAAGCATGCTGCAACGGGCAGAAGAAATAAAAGAAAAATGGTATTCTTCAGTTTCTAAAAAAGGGTATGAGATCGATTACAATCATGCCGTAGAAACACTCCAAGTGAAATTCAATGTTAAACAATGTTGATAATGGGAAGAGGGGTCGGTATCCCAAGAAACTAAAGAAAAAGTTCAATTTTCATCATCGACAAAGCGACCTTCCCTATGTACAAACTATTATTAACAAACCTCGCACAATCACCTCTCAGTCTCAGAATTTTCGACAGCAAATTCTTTTAAAAACTCCATGCTCTATTAAATAATTCTGACACTCCCAGGAAATATTAAGTCACACAAGTTTGAGGTTTGGAAGAGATTGGGCAAGGACACAAGAGCGTTGCCTGGTTCATAAACACATGGTGGTCATGGTGGTCATTGTACGGCTAACACTGTATTTAATGTACGATACCGAATAAAATGCACCACCATTTCGATACACCGTTATTTTTGACGGTTGCAAGTGAAGGAGCAGAAGTTAATGAAGCGTTTAACAAAAGATTTTCAGATTTCAAAAGTTGAATTGCATCCTGCATTTTGCATTATTTCAGTAGAAAATAGTAATGGAATTCATTAATTATATTTTAAATCATCGATCGAAAATTTGCTTTCTAAATTTACTTTCAAATACTCATCAACTGGGTCCAATTGAAATATACATTAGACTACTAGCACACTTGCGCGCTGCGCGTAGTCAACACAGCGCACAACACTCATGCGAAAGAGATTTGAAGGTGAAGGAATTTAATACAACGGGCGGCAGGCAGCTTCCCTCAGTCCATTAAGCGGCACACACACCTCCAAGCGCCATCCGGGTGCACAGACTGCGAATTAGCAAGAATTTTCCTCGATTGATTGATTGATTGATTGATTTATTCGTGTTTCCGGGCGCGTCAACGGCTCTGGTCATTAGTCCCGTTAGTGTAGTGCATGTTTCCCCCCGTGCGATGGCGGTGATCTCCCGCTGGATGACGAGATCCGGCGCCGACCTACAGTCGGCTAGTGGGGTTTCCCCCTGACCAGGACTCTCCCACCAACGGGGCACCGCCCCAGTCGGGACAAGCTCTAAGCTCCCGACCGGTCTCCCGGAATATGTGGTAGTGTAGTGCATGTTAGTGTAAGTGTGTGTGTGTAAGGGGAGAGGCTACAAAAAGAGAAAGGACAGATCGCGCGCAGTCCGTGGCCCGTTTGCTAGGGTACTGCCCCGGCATTCGCCTGGTGTTGATCGGAGAAACCACGGAAAACTACCGATCAGAGCAGCCGGTCGCTAGAATTCTCTTCCAGACAGCGACTCAATTCGACCTAGCTGACAAGCTAGTGTCGAAAATCCTGCCGCCGCCAGGACTCGAACCTAGGACCTCCCGGTCAGAGGCGCTGCAGTGACATCAGTTGATGCACTGAGCTACCGCTCCCGGTAATTTTCCTCGAGGGGAGGAGGATAATCGGCGAGTGAAATGAAAATAGTCTTCGCTTACGCAGCAGTTTCAATATAAACCCTCCATGGAAAGTTTCCTTGATTTGAACATTGCAAAAGATGGAGATAATAAATGACCAACACATGTATACTGAATCCCTGGCAGGGACGTGTTATGCATATTCCAGAAGGGGTCATCAAACACTCTAGGTGGAGACGCTATCTGACATCCCCGCTGTCAATTATTAGCACCACAACTACTCGCCCGCAAGCCTATGGAACAAAACGACAGCTGAGGTAGAACCTGCGTATTCCAGCCTTCCCAGCGGCTTTTGAGGGTTTTTTGTGTGGTTTAAAGCTTGTTTTTTCAGAATCGCCCCCCTCCCCCTGGACGACTCCAAAGGTAGCTCTGGAAGGAGGCTGCTCGTGGCATGCTGCGCCATCTCCCGCGCTCGCCGCTGCTCCCATTAGTCGCATCCGGCCACATAATCGAGGCTTTCTACTCCTCTGGAAACACTCTCCCGCCCAACCACATCTCCAACGCTTTTAAAACGGGCGAAGTAGCACACCAGAACGCTAAACAACTGCAAAATAAACAACTGGCTTCAATAAACCCACTTAAAAATTTGGAGATAGGTTTTAGTAATATATTGAAAATGTAAAATTATATTAATGATAAATTGACAGCCAAATAAAAGTTCATATTTACAATCCTGCGGATCTCAAGTTCAGACGATATGGCAGAATAAACACAATTTGGAAAACATCCAACACACTGTTTACGAATTAGTATTGTTCACAACTGAACAGCAGGATTTTATTGTAAGAATATTTTCAGTTTCCATTAAATATTTTTTCGAGTGGTATCATATGAAGAGAGAACGAGTGGCTAATTCTTTTCATCTTCACACCACATTTTTTAAGATACAGAGAGAAAACAAGGTATCTTCAACCTAACATTTTCGAAAATTCTGACGACACGAACAAAGTGAAATGCTCTCCAAGCCCTAGAGTACACAGATATATCTAATGTCATGTGTTCAAACAATACATTCGATTAATTTTGGGAGTGGTTATTAAACGTTGAACGCTACTTATATCTGCATTTTACAGTGGCAGTTAGTAGGGTTCTAGGAACTACAAAAAAGTTTACGAGGAAACACGAAATGCAACACCTGAAACCTATAGCAAAGGCTTATAACGGTTGAACTTATTTGGCCCAGCAAAAAAGGCCTCTTGGTGTCTTGTCTATCACAGGCAACTGATCAAATATCCGATAAACCTCGCAGATACCTCTTACGATATCGAAATATAATTGCTCGAAAAAGACTGACACAGGCTTTTTCAGCGCTTGATTCTAGCTGCTCTTCGTTCCCTCCTTTTCTTATGCCTTTTTCCTCAACATTGGAGAAAGGGATTTTCATTGGGATTGGTAAATATTTTCTAGTTCTTTGGGATAGTTTATAATTTGTAAAAACAACATCCTGGTTGTTCTCTACTTTACAACATTTTGAATTCTAGCCTCACGTTTCAGTCGTAAGTACTGAATATGTTCCACCACCATCTCAACGACTCCCGGATCAAAATTACGAAAGCGTTTATTTAAAGAATGAAAAGTGGAACAAGCATGATTTCGTGTATAGCTCACGTTTTGCACAACCGATAATTCGAAGAAATGTCAAAAAATCGATTGATTGTGTTGTGAGCACTACATTAACTTCACCCATTGTCGAAGATCAAGGTCATTGCAGTTGATAAGAGCGTCCTAACAATTTTACTATTGGCATCTTATCAGCAAGTGACAGCGCGACCTTCGTTTTTTGACACCCCCTAATCTAGTTTCGCTGATGGTGAATGGCCATTTTAACCTTCTTCATTAATATTAATATTAATATTAATAATAATAACAATGCAGTTTCTGTATATTCGTTTCACAAGTACCTAGTTTTATTTACTAGAAGTTTGGAAGCACCTTTCTTACTTGATAGAACTATAATCCCGTATTTGCCGTAACTGAACCTCCAAACGTTTCCTCGCAAATCCAGGATTATATTTCTGATGTTCGGTGACGCGCTAACTTTAAATTCTACGTAGGAAATGTAAAAAAGAAAAATGCTAAATCAAAAAATGATGATTTTACAATCACAATATATAGTTTTTGGAACGTTTGCATGATGTTTTCAACTCAAACATCAAAATCAATATAATTTTATGGATATACACATGGGATGCAAATGATTTGAACACCCTGTAAGACGGCGATTAAAATACACCCAAGCACTACGAAAGAATAACAAGCGATAAGATTGGAACTTCAATGGTTGCGATAACCGCCGGGAACATCCTGGGATTCATACTCTTCGTGTCATTCCACTAGAGAGCTACTTGAAACGCTCATGTTGAAGAGAACCTTATCTTTCGAGGATATTGATACATCAATAACGTGAAAAATCAATAAAGGAAAATATTTAAAACATTCACAAGAATTCATAGAAATAAAATGATTTCATTTAATTTCGCAAGTACTTGAGAAAGTATAAAAAAAAAACTGCACGTAGATGGCTGGTATTACTATATTCACAGTTCAATGCAAGCGAATTCAGCTCTACGAGCTCTCAAGATTATTCAATGTCTCTTCAAGGCCCGGCCAATGTATTCAACTGGCTTCATCAATCAACACATCCGGCTCGAAGAAAAAGATATATGAGCGTTTCAATAGTGATTTATTTAACGAGAGCCGACAACGAACGTACCCTGTGAGACGAGAGAGAATGGGTGCCGTGTACCATTCCTGAGCCTTCTACCCAGCAATGACACAGCAACCGACGCGAAGCATAATGAATGG
This sequence comes from Teleogryllus occipitalis, assembly GCA_011170035.1. NCBI lineage: Eukaryota > Metazoa > Arthropoda > Insecta > Orthoptera > Gryllidae > Teleogryllus > Teleogryllus occipitalis. The sequence goes on along the minus strand of BLKR01001924.1, from coordinate 16,005 downwards.
TGAAGCTAGCACGACGGCATCGTGTCAAACCTACTGGCCTGCTTTTCCTTGTTCCTCAGGTAGTGCATTATCAGTTCATGCACAGAATGTTCTGTTCATCGACCGTAATTGCTGGTCTACCTTAATGGTGGCGGTAGATTTAATGCAGGAAATATGTTAACGGATGAAATTAATCGATTGAAATAATAATTTGGCAGATGGGTTATAAATTAAAAAGGACGATACTGAGGCGGAAAACTTCCAGTCATTACATTTCTCTACAGTGGCATGATTTCTATCCTTGAACTCCACGCGGTGATTACCGATTACTAATCAGTGATTAGCGGAGAGACAAAGAGTACAGAAAGAAGACGAAACAGCAGGCACACAGATGACATCCAATATTTTTGTGTAATTGTACACAAATCAGCCCCACCACATAAATACTGCAGGAGGAGCAAGAGAAGTCGTAGGCCTCAGCAGCCACTCGTGCGAATTCTCGGGATTGGGCAGGTGGCACCGTCAACGACTAGCCAACATTTCGACCATCGTCTTCACTGCACATGCTTTCATTCTCAATACCACGGTCCTTCAACGCTGCACCATCGAGAGAGCAGGCAAGTTTTGCATTAGAAGTCTGCTCGAAGGCTTTGATAGGTCAACCCACACACATTCTACCGTCTTCCGGCGCCTGCAGAAGATTACAAGTCCATTCATGCTCACATGCCTAATACTCTCGAGAGCCCGCTCCCAGCTGGAGAGCCGGAGGGGGTGGTCGGGAGGGGAGGGGAAGGAGGCGGCACACATTCGCAGCCGCCTCCTCCCCCCCTGGCGGCGTAGGCACCGCGCTTTGTGAAAGCGCTCGCGGTCGGGGACACGCGATCGCCGACGGAGCGGGGCGGGGCGGCGGCATACAGTGGCCCAGAACACACAGAATAGCGCACACAATAGAAAACCTTCAAATAGTTCCAATATTTCAGTTTTGTTATGTTTACAGGCGAGGCTGTTCACTGATATGTTCCGTTTGGCCCATCATTTCGCGGTGGCAATGAGATATCCTCATTTTACAGAACGACCTACCAGTAACAGCGTGAGACGAGTCGGTCTGTTGTTGCAGTGTCAGCTAGTAGTGAATAAGTGTCGATAAACTTAAAATTTGATTAAGTTTCTAGAATTTGGCAGCAGGTCTTGAATTGACCTGCCTTTCAAAGGAACGCATTCGGCAATTCAATGTATTTATGTTTCACATAATTATTTCCTACGAGATAATTCAAGATGAAATCGTGATAACACAGGCTTATTTGCGTAGAAAAACAAGGCCCATTGAGCTACAACTATTGGCTGTCAAAACTTGATTTTAAAATACCAGTAAACAAAAGCCGGAAATGAGATATGAACCTAGGTGTGGTATGAGAAGAAATCTTTAGTTCAAATATTTAGTTTTAATGATACAAAGAAACTATCAATACGTAGCAAAAATAATTATTAATCATGAATATCAATCATCATTTAAACAATATCCAGGAAAGCCAAATGCCAATACCCTAATCGAAACGAATTCATTATAAGACCCATATCCGTCAGTTACCTGTACGTATACATGTTCAGGTTTGCGCGACTAAAGCGTACTACAATAAAAGGCGTTCTCACACGTCCAGTCTGATCTGATCTGATCGGGTTTACCATGACTCGTGCCTAAAATTGACCTTCACAAGCTCCACAGAATTGCGCCCGGTGCGGACTGACGCGCACTGACGTTCACGAAACTGTTGACGCAGCCATATCCTACCGAAAAACAGGAGTGCATGCTTGGTTCCAGAAGTGACATTTTTGAACACTGCTGTTGCACCTACTGTTCATTGGAAAGGGTTAAAAGGAGTGAAGTGAAACAGTCGCATACCGAATTTCCACGGGAGTGTTAGAAATGTATAGTTAAGAGCTGACTGGATTGCGAGTCTGAGGAATGCGCTCGGTGTTTTTCGAAGCTGTCCTCAACTATTAGCTGTCCCAAGTATAACGCTCCAAGTACCCATAGGCAAAAATTAAAACGGCGAACGGGAATAAGTAAAACAAATAAGTGAAAGACACCCCGCTCCCCGCACGCAAACAAGTGAGCTCCCGACTATAGGGAGGAGGCGAATGACCAGCCCCGTGCGCGCCTTTCGCTTGTCTCGGCCCACTGTGCGGGCCCACGGCGGGCGCGGCTGAGCCACCTCGGCCCGGCCCAGCCCCACGCCGCGCCGTAACTTTTCGCAACACGTGTTACGTGGAGGCGGCGCGGCGCGGCGCTGCCGTGCTGCTTTCAGGCCACGCCGCCCCGCGCCGCGCCTCGCAAGGAGGTGGTGGTGCCAGAATCACTCGTCTGTAGATTGGTTGGTTGGTAGTGATTCCGGGCGCGTCAACGGCTTAAGTCATTAGTCCCGTACGTGTAGTGCATGCTTTTTCCTCAGAAGATGGCGGTCATCTCCCCCCGCTGGATGGCGAGATCCGGCGACGACCCACCGTCGGCTAGCGGGTTTCCCCCTCACCAGGACTCTCTCACCAGCGGGGCACCGCCCGTGCCGGGACAAGCTCCCCACCGGGTCCCGGAATATGTGGTAGTGTAGTGCATGTTAGTGTGTGTGTGTGTGTGAGTGTGTGTGTGAGTGTGAGTGTGTGTGTGTGAGTGTGTGTGAGTGTGTGTGTGTGTGAGTGTGTGTGTGAGTGTGTGTGTGAGTGTGTGTGAATGTGTGTGTGTGTGTGAGTGTGTGTGTGAGTGTGTGTGTGAGTGTGAGTGTGTGTGTGTGAGTGTGTGTGTGAGTGTGTGTGTGTGTGAGTGTGTGTGTGTGTGAGTGTGTGTGTGTGAGTGTGTGTGAGTGTGTGTGAGTGAGCAAGGGGAGAGGATAGGACATGGAAGGGGAAGGACAGATCGCGCGCGGTCCGTGGCCCGTTTGGTAGGGTACTGTTCCGGCATTCGCCTGGTGTTGATCGGAGAAACCACGGAAAACTACCGATGAGAGCAGCACACAAGCAATTTATTACGTAGTAGATTTGACAATAGAGTTCCAAACATGAGATATCAATAGAGATATCGCAACATTTTCGTCAGAAATGTCATTCCAAGGCCAACTTTACTGGATAAGTACTGTAATAAAGCATGGAGACTTGAGACATTTATGTAAGACGCTACTGCGTAGGTTTGCGTAGGACCTCAATTCGATGAACCTTTAAATTTGACAAAACTTCATTTACTTTTAAATTTAAAATTATTTATACTTGTATTTCTGTAGAGCAACAATTCATATTTGCAAGTACCTTTTCACAGTAATAAGAAATATTTTTTAAATATGTTTTTAATGGAAAGTAACTTAATGCACACTGAAATCTTTTTATAGCGGACAATCTTCTGGGCTCAGGTAGAAAACTTCCGTTTCGACAGAACGTATCTATAGTGGTCACCCTTCCTAAACGAACAGCCGAGAATTCGAAATATTTAGAGCACAAAACCTCGACATTCTATGTCCATTTCAACTTATCTTGCGTGAATAAAGGGACAACTCCACTTATTTTACGTTCATCAACGACCTTAAATTATTGTCACACCGTGAATAATTCGACAACTCAAATCATAAGCCCCGATCAAGATGAGTAAAGTACATTTTATTCGTAAATCCACATTCGCCCATTATTCAAGAACTTGAACTTGAAGAAATTTAATTTATCTAATTACATATAAACCTTAAGCATGCATTGCAGTAGTACCCAAAGAAAATCAGTAACAGGTCAACGAATGAAGGAAGACCAAGAACTCTGAGGATCGATGACGTGTGCCAGGATCTCCGGGTGCTTAATGAAATAAGAAGATTACATATAATGTATATAATACTTTTAGAAACCAGTAGTATAAAAAATTTACTTAAGAGCGTATTCACATGGCTCAAAGATTTCGTATTTGATATATGAGGCTCCGAGACATCGCGAAACGGCAGCGGCTGCGCCGGCAGCGCGGGAACTCTCCCCGCCCCGCCCCTACCAGCGCCCCAAACGGCCGCTGCAGCAAGCCGTGGGAGCACGCGAGAGCAGACTTTTTGGACGGGCCCTCTGGGAGTCACCTACACACTCATTTAGGCTTTTTTATGTGCGTCATTTCGAATTTCCAAAGGCGATATATGAACGACGCAATCCGCGCGGAGAGCTACCGATCGCTCTGGGAGGACAATACATCCTGTGCCTGTAATAATTGCACCTCGTTACTTACACCGGCGTAGTTGTTGAGTACGCAACCTTCTGGATTTATGTGGCAACACAATAACCCGAGATACTTCTCGTCACGTTCACTACAGGTTTTCCACGAGAAACTCTGAAGTTTAGAAAACAAATCACGGTGGCACGAATTCGGAACGTAAAGTAAATCGTTTAAAGCATCTTCTACTATGGACCTTGCATACACAGCACACCTCGCTTCCTCAGCCGACGTTCGCGAGTTCGAAGTCGGCTAAGGAAAATTTCAAGGGTGGAAAATTCTCGGTGGGCGTCAGGTTTCAGGCATTTCAAAGAAATCTAGCTGAAGGTCCAGCAGAATGAAATCCTCTGACAATTTCCATTCTAATCAAATTCAGGAATCGTTCACTCCCAAAATGGATCGATATGACCAACCGATGCTGTATCGGTTTCTAGAAGCGAACAAGGAAGAAGCAGACGGTTTGTAGCGTTGGGCGCCAGTGTGGTACCAATTTTTATAATGGCCAACAATGGAGCACATGCCTCAAGGCGTGCAACGGAAGGTTTCCATGATCGATTGCTTGTTTTTTTTTGGGCGCGTTGACTAGAATGGTCACTGGTCCAGTAAATGTATGGCATGGAAATGTTCCTGCTCCGTTCGAACGTAAGATTCAAGCCGACTGGCACGTCAGCTTGCGGGCTTTCCTCACTCGAGATATGCCCCCAGCGGGGCACCGCCCCACCCGAGAAAAGCTCTAAGCTCCAGATTGTGTGGTAGAGTAAGTGTACGAAAGAAGTGAGAATAGGACAAAGAGGAGGAAAAAATATCGCACGAGGAAGTGGAAGAAGACACTGGGTGGAAAACCCACACACGACCGATCCGAATAGCCGTCTATTACAGCTTTCCTGCAGAATCCGACCTAGCTATCTAGTTAGGGGAAAATCCGACACCACCATCGAGACCGAATCCCACAACCTCCGGATCCCAGAGGCTGCTGAGGTTGTTGCCCTGAGCCATCTCGGCCGATGAGACGTTTCCCAAGTTCAGGCATTACTCAACATCTAGCCGACGACAATTTTCGATGTCTACATTCGCAAGGAAACGTTCACAATAGGATGCAGCGAATGTATTACGTGGGGGTGCAGAACACTTGCGGCGCCACTTGGCCTGTGTGCTTTGGAATGATTGCGCGGTTCTGGCTGCTCCTCTTGGCAAGAGGCAAAGTAGGCTGGAAGGAGCAGTTCGGTCGAGAAATGTGGCCATGCGAGCAGTCTTCCGCTCGAGAAGTCGACAAACGCCACGCGCCGCAGACAGAGAAGAACGACTTTCTGGGCGTGCGTGTCGCGGCAAAGAGCTCCAAGAGACACGAGCACACGAGGAGAGTGGTCGGAGGCATTCGGCTGAATAGGCTAAGATAACAAGCATGTCTCCACAAACTTGGCCTTTCATTTTTTCAAAGCAAGGTCTATAACTTCTTAAAATGAGCGACATTCGTGATATTGTTATGCGTGTGTATTATGTTATATTAACAAAGCGAGAATTGCATCTTTCTTGTCTTTTGTTTTCGAATGACCTACCCTGCTACCACTCCACACATCTAGTTAAGACTCGAAGGAGTAAAGGCCGTTCCACACATTCGGCATCCGCTGGGCAGCGATCTACTGCTCGCCCAATCCTCAACAGCTGAGGTGCTCGGCGAATGTTCGCTTCCTTTGATGAGCGAAAAAGCAGGACACGCGGTTGATAGGGCGAGCATCGAATGTTCGTCGTTCGACAAATAGCAAACTTCTCCACACTACTCGGTATTCGTCCCACAAATAGCATGCAACACAACCGCATTAATCGGGATTCGCTCGAGCTGTCGCTTGATTCTTGCCGAATACCGAATTTTGGGAGCCTCGTTCTTCGCCGACGCTCGTCACCTGATTACAACACATCGTCGTCATCATCATCACTAGGAAACGGAGTTTCATGTAAATACACATTTTTTAATGGGACAAGATAGCTACATTCTTTAATATTTCTTAGACTTAACATCACATTCTGAACGAACTGGAACAATTTTTATTTTACATATTCGTAAATATTTCGGTATAATTACATATTTTTACATATTTTATCTATTGCTACATATTTCGTTACCTTTTAATATACTTATAAGTCGAAAATCAACATTTCACATACGAGTTCGAAATATACGTTACTTGAAAACTAACTTTGTTACTGAAATACTTATGAAACCACGCACTGCGCTTGTATTAACGCCGGACCATCGTATTAATTGTCAAGCTTACGTCCTCCCGATCCCATCTGCTTCTTGGAAACCGCATAGTCTGGATCGAGGATGAGAGGATGTATGTGAAGCAGAAGGAACTTCAACCACGTGCTTACTCGTGTTTCATGGACTCCATGCGTAACTCGATAAAAAATTCAGATCTTTGTCTTATCCCTTTTCTGGAGTTGGGGGAGGGGAGTATGCTCCCTTTACCCCCCCTTCTTTCTATCACAGCTTACACGGTACCATTCGCTTAAGCGCCGGCTCCTCGTAAACAACACTGCGTATACTACGAAAGTATTATATATTTCGGATGAAACTAGCGAATAATTGCTTCTGTAGACGTAGAACTTTCTTTCAGCCTCTCTGAATCCATGTTAAGATCTGATCGGCAACGTCCTGTGCTCGGAAAACGCTTGAAGAATGGAATTTTAAACATAACTAATTTTTATTTCACATATTTCACATTTTTCTTACATACTTTTGAAACAATAAGTAGACATTTTGCTTTTTTATTACAATAAATTCCGTTCCCTGATCATCACCATTCAGTGGAACAATGCGCCCGCCAAACCAACACGAGGGGCAGAGGCGGCGGCGGGGCGGTGGGAGCAGATGCTCAGCCCGTGAGCGCGCAAAAACGCGGGCGAGGAGTAGGGGGAGGGGGAGAGCACAAAGGCGGCAAAAACGACTGGAGGGAGCTCAAACGCACAATCCCCCTCCGTGACGCCCGGGGCTCACCGCGACACGCATCCACGGCAGAGCTGCGAGACGCTTTGGCTTCATTTTCATTGACGCATGTCTTTAACGCATGGCTATACAATATTTCAATTTTATTAGGGCTTCCTAAAGTTTGGTCATGGTTAGCGCACCGTACATGATATTCATCTGGTTCTGCTTTTTGGACATTTCTATTATCTAACTTTTTTATAGAAGCTAAACTTCTTTGAACCTTTGGCTTCGCTACATTCACGTATGAAGTCAGACACCGAAAATAAATAGGGTAACAAATTCTACGACCCACATAATTTCTACTTTACTGTAAGATACCTGAATCAATAGTATTCGAATAAGTGTATTACCGATCCGCCGAACAACTACTTGGAGATTAATGTAGACGACAGTCTTTTTAAAGTATTTCCGTGATTTATCTTTTGCACGTCTGCGAACAACAGCGAAGGATCATATATTTGAATGAAATCATATTCAGGATCTGAGATACTTTTCTATTGCCGTGTATTTAAAGAATAAAACATTTAAATTGGTCTTGAAAGGTTATCACATTCGGAAAATTACGCATTCTAAATGAACCTATACTTTTCACATACAGATAACCATGATCAGCATCAAATACTTGTAGATGTGAATACATTTAAAATGTTAATTTCAAATTTGTTGAGTGCGGAAGGGCCAGATTAGTTTCCAGCATTACAAATCTCAATAATTGAAACCGAAAATACAAATTTAATGAGAGATTTGCCTAAAAAATTAATTTGTTGGTTGTACGACCATATTTCAAAGAACAATGACATATCTCCTTACTGCGACACGTATGTTGTGTGCCACTCTACAAATGGATATTCCCTTTCTCAGATTTCAACTAAACTGCAATATGGATGCAACGTTTCAAAGCTGTTGTATTTAAAAGCTACCTGTGCATTTACCTTATCAGGACAACGGCACAAATCCAACAGAAGAAAGCTACTTCAGTTGCGGGTTACATCTCAAAAGACGGTGAAACAATGCAATGAGACAGTAATTTTACAAAACTACATCGAATCAGGTCACTTTAACATCACTAATGCTAACGATCTAATTTTCCTTTCAGTAAGAGGAATACTGAATGTGACGCTCTAAATATATACCAGTACTATTGTAGGTTTCAGAATTTATCCTGTTGCTGAAATGGTAACAAAACCAGAACCTGACACTAAGTGACACTTCGGGCCGTCAAACCTGTCCGAAAAATTCACCGTTACAAGCGAAACTGCACCGATTACCAGACGTGGCCCAACCCACGAGCTCGGCAACCCGCAAAAAGATCGCGGTTGGATAGTAAAAGTGTCAGCCCGAAAAACCTAAGTCAAAATGTTTATTATTTTCGATTTACTTCACTGTGTGAACAGAAAAATTCTAGACTCTCACGTATTGAAAATTTTACGCATTACACATCGATTATGTCAGATTTCCGTTTGATATCAATAAGATACTTATGTGGTTGGATTTATTGGTTGCTGATACACGGTAATGCACGCATTTTGAAAGGATACTGAAATGACATTAAATAATGTTTGATTGGTCATCATCTCGCCGTTTCTCATAAAACTTCTTAAAAAACACGCACACAGAACAATTCATATTATTTATATTTATTCATGATATAAATTTAAAACTAAGAAAATGATGTCTTATTATGGAATCCACCACACTAAACGTTTCCAATACTCTCTGATAAACCAGCTACCTGATAAGATGCTACATAAAAATATTTATTGCCAGTCCATTCTTTAGTTATCACTTGTGTCTTATATTTAGCCATTCCTTTCCGATAAAACTCCCAAACACAATCAAGGAAGCATTTCCATCATTTGGCTTCAGTAAGCGCATTTCAGTGAAACCTACATAATGCTTTGCTCATTTGAAACAAACTCTTACAACTGCAACAGGTTGCTAGGCTGATAAAATAGGAACTAACCGTAAAGTGACTAGTAAACTAGTAAACGTGAGTTCAGGGTTCGCAATATACCCGTTCTAACGATAGGAGCGAATAATGTTCGGAAAATAGAAATGATGGAAAATTGAATTTATTTACTATTTTGTTCTTTCGTTTGCGTTTAGGAGCTTTCCCATTGGTGTCGCTCAGGCCCAAGAGTTATGATGTAAAGAGATGAAGGCGACAACGACGGCACTTTGAGCTGCGGAGAAACGAAATGACAGGCAGGGGAAACGGGAGAACACCCGAGAAAACTTGCCGCCAGCTGCTCCACAATTCCGTCCACCACAAATTCCACCTCGATTAACTGATCGATCCCGGGCCTCCGGGATGGAAGGTGTAGGCGCTAGTCACTGCACCACGTGCCCCATCCCCTTCCCTCTCCCTCGCTTTGATTTTTTCGTGTTCCCGGGCGCGTCAACTGCTTTGGTCTTTAGTCCCGTTAGTGTAGTGCATATTTTTCTCGGGAGATGGGGGTGATCTTACCCCGCTGGATGGCGAAGTCCGGCACCGACCTACCGTCGGCTAGCGGGGTACCCCCCTAACCAGGACTTCCACCAGCGGGGCACCGCCGCAGCCGTGACAGACTAAGCTCCCGACCGGTCTCCCGGAATATGTGGTAGTGTAGTGCAAGTTAGTGCGTGTGTAAGGAGAGAGGATAGGACAAGGAAGAGGAAGGACAGATCGCGCGCGGTTCGAGGCCGTTTTATTAAGGTACTGCTCCGGCATTCGCCTGGTGTTGATCGGAGAAACCACGGAAAACCACCGATCAGAGCAGTCGGACGCGAGAATTCTCCTCCAGACAGCGACAGAATTCGACCTAGCTGAAAAGCTAGAGTCAGGACTCGAACCTAGGACTTCCTGGTCAGAGGCGCTGCAGTGACATCAGTTGATGCACTGAGCTACCGCTCCCGGTCCCTCCCTCGGAAATTTGTTTTCACACAAGACGACGACTGAGAACATTCCAAGTCCGCCCCTTTCCTCCGCGCGGCCCAGAGGAAAGGAGCCGAGCCGCTCGCCCGCGGGAGAGCGAGCGAGGAACGAGACCCGCTCGAGAAAGTCGCGCGCAATCCAGCTGCTGGGGGGGGAGGGGCGGGGCGTTACGCAACAGGTCCCCTGGTAATCTGTTCGCAGCCGCGCCGCGCCGGCCCGGCCCGGCTCAGCTCAGCTCGACTCCACCTCGGCGCGCTCTCGGGCGCACCGGAGCCCCTAGACGTAGAGACAGATTACTAGGGAACGGATTTTCATGTAAACACATATTTTTACAGGAACAAGATACCTAGACTTAACACGACATTCTGAACGAATTAGAACAATTTTTATTTTACATATTTTAGTATAATTACATATTTTTACATATTTTATCTATTGCTACATATTTCGTTACATTTTAATATATTTAAAGGTCGAAAATGAAATTTCACATGCGATGTTCGAAATATATGCTACTTGAAAACTAACTTTGTTACTGAAATACTTTTTTAAAACAGCAATGCGTATGTATTAACGCCGGACCATCGCTATTAATTGTCAAATTTACCTCCCCGCCCCTATCTGCTTCTTGGAAACCGCTTAGTCGGGATCAAGGATGAGCGGATGTAGTATGTGAAGCTGAAGGAACTTCAACGACGTGCTTACTCGTGTTTCATAGACGCCATGCGTAACTCTATATGAAAATCCTGATGATTGTCTTATCTCTTTTCTGGAGTTGGAGGGCGGAATGTATGCTCCCTTTAATCACAGGCTACACGATAATATTGACCACTTGCGATTACCTCTTGAGCGCCGGCCCCTCGAAATCAACGTTGTACATAACACAAAAGTATTATATGTTTCGGATAAAACTAGCGAATAATTGCTTTTGTAGATTAAAACATTCTTTCAGCCTCTCTGAATCCATGTTAAGATCTGATAGGCAACGTACTCTGCACGGAAAACGCTTGAAGAATGGAATTTTAAACATTATAACGAATGTTTATTTCTGATACTTTCTATTTCTTCTTACATATTTTTGAAAAAAATAAATACATATATATGTACATATTTTCCTTTTTTTATTACAATAAATTCCCCTAGAGATTACTATAAGAAGGGACCGCTTTGACCACTGTTTGGCCACTGCTGGCAACACAACTGAAGGTTATGTTCATACGCTCATTTTGTCGGTGCATTCGTTTACAGTTCGTTCATTTGTCAATGGCTTTATCTCTCGCCCTGCATGATGTTCCTTTGTTTCCCGCCTGTCGAAGTGGTCCTTTCTTACACAGAGGAACTCCCCTGTACAGAGAGTAGCGCTCTCCTTTGCGCCGCCGATTCAGCAGTTTTACATCCGGTTGCCGGGGAAACGTGAACTGTGCTGTGTTCCGTGCGTTGGGAACCACTAATCTTCTCAAAGCCAATATTAATATACAGTATAGTTATTCCAAGAAGGGACCACTTCGACAGATCAGGAAACAAACAAACGTCATGCAGGGCGATGACATTGCAAGAGATAGTAATGAAACCATTCATAAATGAGCTAACTGTAAAAGAACACGTTGACAAAATTAGCGCGTGGACGTCACTTGCAGTTAAACGAATATTAACTGTTGTGGCCCAAAAAAGAGTTCCTTCTAAAAGAAATCTCTCTATACTCTTAAACTCTTCATTATGTCTTCAATTGTTTTCAATCCTTCTCAACTCCTGTTGCTGCCTGCAGGGGCTTTCGGATTAGATGGTATTGAATGATGGTGGCCGTTCAGGTGGCGCAACTACTCTGCATGACGTTAGTCTAAGAAGGGAGCAGTTTGACAGGTCGGAAAACAATTGAATGTCATGTCGCACGATGTCGTTCCAAGACGGTGCCGAAACCAATAACAAGCGAGCCAACTGCAAACAAACGCATGGAAGAATTACGAACATGGACATAATTTGCAGTTTAGTTGCTTGATTGATTGATTGATTTTTTCATGTTTCCGGGCGCGTCAACTGCTTCGGTCATTAGTCCCGTTAGTGTAGTGCATGTTTTTTTCGGGAGATGGCGGCGATCTTCTCTCGCTGGATGGCGACATACCGTCGGCTAGTGGGGTTCCCCCTAACCAGGACTCTTCCACCAGCGGGGCACCACCCCAGCCGGGACAAGCTCTAAGCTCCCGACCGGTCTCTCAGAATATCAAGTAGTCTAGTGTGTGATAGTGTAAGTGTGTGCGTAAGGGGAGAGGATAGGACAAGGAAGATGAAGGGAAGATCGCGCGCGGTCTGTGGCCGTTTGGTAGGGTACTGCCCCGGCAGCCATCTGGTGTTGATCGGAGAAACCACGGAAAACTACTGATCAGAGCAGCCGGCCGCTGGAATTCTCCCCCAGACAGCGTGCCGCCGTGGGGGTGGGAACCTAGTACCTCCCAATCAGAGGCGCTGCAATGACATTAGTTGATGCACTGAGCTACCGCTCCCGGTAAGAAAGAAGGAATAATAATTTGCCAATTCAGAAGCGAATATTTGCCGAGCACCTCGGCTACGCGGGAGTCCCCGAAAGCCGCCTCGATGACGCAAGCGAGCCGTAACTCGGCGGCCATTCTGGGGAGCACCGCTCCAGAGCCCCAGCGGCTGCGTCCCGCGTGCACGATGGACACGTGAGTAACGGGCGGCGCCACTGCACGCGTGCGCCGTTAGGCCTGCCCAAACCACGCCGCAGGCGACCACTGCTTACGCCTGGCTGCCAGCTGCAGCGAACGTCCATCTTTCCTTGATATCAAATCTGAAGGAAACTGCTCGACAGCAAAACTTCCACCATATTATAATATTGTGGAAAATTTAACACTTTTTTTTTTAAAAAAAAAGAAGAAAAAAACGAAACAAAATGAATTCTCTTCATTTCAGAAATGAGAACACGCGATTTGCAGAAGCTCAGCTACTTTTGCCCTGCGGCGAGCGAAGTCCTCGTTGGATCGTCATTGTTATTATTGACTTCTGGTACTGGAGTATTTTCGACCAAACGCTAGCGGCTAGCGACTCCATGACGTTTCTTATGCGCGGAGAGAAGCAAAGTATTTTAAATTTTGACACTTAAGTTACGAGGTGCTAAGACGTGCTTTCTTCGGAAAACTTTACTTGTGCACAATGGCCAAAAACTCTACATTGCACAATGGCCACAAACTATGTATGTGGAGTAGAACGATTTTCTTTGAAGGGTTGCGAAACGAAAAGTAAAATTATGCAGATATACAAAGTAACTCAATGACATAACACACGAAACGAGCATCTTCCACCTGTACTACGCTACTGGATATTTCATTTCGCTATAGAGCCTTCTCTATCATCTCGAACACACTCGAAGGACTACTGAAAACTTCTCAAAAAGAACTCATTTCTACACAATATAGGTCAATGTCAACACAAGAGTATTTAATAAATCCAACCCCTGCAATCATCACTCATTTGAACGTCAAAACAAGACTGAGACGTCTGTAGGAACCGCTAATCAGCTTACAATGTATAATATTTCCTGTACCATTAAAAATTAAAATCAATTTATTTTGACGATAGTTCATTTACGTACAAATATACCTCGAGTTTTTATAAATTTGAAAGACGCAACAAATAAATGTTAAAACACTCTACAACTTCAAATAAATTTAAAAATAAAATGTCTACGCCAATAGTGTACACTTTAATAGAGGTCTACTTGTATTCCTCAGTTAAGAATTCTTAATATGAGAATAAAACATCGCGAATTAATAATTAGTTCACTAACTAGATTTTTATCATCTTCTATAGAAGCCAGGTCTTAAATGTGACTTTGAGAATTCAAAAGTCTAGATAGATGGCGGAGTCAAAAACAATCTTAAATGACCCTAGAAGTCGTTCTTTCTAAATCTGTAACTTTGAAATGCAGCAATGATTGTAAAGCCATTCTCAAATACAATATGATTATTTTTCCAATTGAAAAATTAATAGTACCTCAAATTTAGCAAATTACATTCTTCTAACTAAATAAGGTTGCCATACAGTGCACTGACGTGTCACTACAATTACAGCGGTAGAAAACCAGCAAGCTCTTTAGACTGTAATGCCATACGTTGTCCTTGGGTAAAGTCATACGCTTTGTTAAAATGCACGTGATTCGCCGATTTGTTTGTGGAAATGTTAATGCGCAATTTAAGAGTGACAGAGTGAGATGACATTCATTCGTCCTCCATTCGTTAAAATCATGTCGTCCTCTCTGGTTCTACCAAGCGCCCGCATTCATCCGTTACAAAACTCGCATCGACTTCTAGTCAGCTAGTGGAAAACCGTGTTCTTTCCAAATCCAGAATTATGAGATGCCGTTCGTAAAAACAAAAATAGTCAACTCTAAAGCGGGGTGGAATAGCGGGCCTGGCAAAAGGTAAAGATAATGAGTACACCTGCACAGCAATAACATCGAATCAAATCCTGATAATAAAAAAATAATAAAACGCCCCCTCCCCCACGCAAACCGTTAGCCGCCGCCGGCGGCGACAGTGGTGGTGGTGGTGGCGGCGAGGTGCGCGAAGGGCGTGGGGGCTTCCGGGAGCCGCTGCGAACGGAGTCGCGGGGGGCGGGGCGCGGAGGGACCTGTCTGCCTTGAAAAGTGAGCGGTGGCGGTGGCAGTAGCGACTGCGAAAGGGGCGGCAGTGGAGACCGAGATGCTAGCGGTGGTAGCGACCGCAGCGGCGGCCACGCTGGCTGTCGTCAGGGTGGCTGCAGCAGGGACAGTGACGATGGCGGTGGCGTTGGTGCCAGAGGCGGACTGTCGGGACTTCCAGATCTATACTTCTGCGACCGCCGCGCCGTGCGCTGCTCCTGAGCAAGCAGAGAACGCCGCGCAGGGCGGGATGCAGTCGGGGCGACGGCGGCGGGCGCTCCGAACGAGGAAAGAAACCCCGGAGAGCGGGCCACATCGCACCACCACCTGTGGCAGGCACGCCACAGCGATGCGTCCACGTCACCGTCATGGAACAACACGCGAGCCTCTAAACGGTCCACCGCGCGGTGTAGAAACAAAGAACTTAAACTAAAAGCTTTCAATATGGACGTAATCAACAGGATGGACACTAATTCCCTGGAACAAATTTCCCTGACTTTTCCCGGTTTTCCACTGCATTTTTTAAAATTTTTTGCCAGGTAAGATTTATAAATTCGTACTTCTTAAAGGAAATATTAAACTTATCCTGATACTAATTGATCAGTTCTCTGATTTTGCCGTGGCAAAGTACAAATTAACAATATTTTTTTCATCAAATAGAACATGAGAAAAAATAATGCTGTAATACTGTAGTAATGTTCTTGAGGAATATTTAGTTTGATAACCCTCCCAAAATTTTCCCTGATTTGTAAAACACTTCTACATATTTCCAGATATTTCTCTGATGTTCCAGCGAAATGGAATTCCTTCATTTTCCCCGGTTTCGCAGAAAGTGGTCACAATGGTCACCTTCTAGAACATTTCGTCGGGGAATTCTCCTATTCGTCCCCCTTATCGGGCGACCCGAGATCCTGTGTGGGAGCGGTTAGAACTACTCGTCTTCCATCGCTGGGACCGAGGTTCAAATTCCTGACGACGGAAGGAAAATGCGGCGGATTAAGCGGGTTTGCCGTAGGCTTTCTCGCGGTTCTCCAGTTTCTCCTGACTCATTCCACCATTGGCGCCATTTTCCCCATTACTCATATAATATGAGTAAAGGCGATTATGAAGGGAATGACTATATTATGATCATAATATAATCATTCCCTTCGTAATCGCCTCTCCAAATCATTCATCTATTCCAAGTATATCCACGAGGCTAGGAGGTTTCGGTACTGTTATTGCAATAGAACATCCAACTTAACACGTCATAG